>PISX010018198.1:0-41137 GCA_004024625.1 Mellivora capensis | reverse complement strand
TTGGTTAGGTTTATTCCTAGGTATCTTATAGTTTTGGGTGCAATTGTAAATGGGATTGACTCCTTAATTTCTCTTTCTTCTGTCTTGTTGTTGGTGTAGAGAAATGCAACTGATTTCTGTGCATTGATTTTATATCCTGACACTTTTCTAAATTCCTGTACAAGTTCTAGCAGTTTTGGAGTGGAGTCTTTTGGGTTTTGCACATATAGTATCATATCATCTGCAAACAGTGAGAGTTTGACTTCTTCTTTGCCGATTTGGATGCCTTTAATTTCTTTTTGTTGTCTGATTGCTGAGGCTAGACTTCTAGTACTATGTTGAATAGCAGTGGTGATAGTCGACATCCCTGCCATGTTCCTGACCTTAGCAGAAAAGCTCTCAGTTTTTCTCCATTGAGAATGATATTCACTGTGGGTTTTTCCAGATGGCTTTGTTGATATTGAGGTATGTACACTCTATCCCTACACTCTGAAGATTTTTGATCAAGAAAGGATGCTGTACTTTGTCAAATGGTTTCTCAGCATCTATTGAGAGTATCATATGGTTCTTGTTTTTTCTTTTACTAAAGTACTGTATCACACGGACGGATTTGCGGATGTTGAACCAACCTTGCAGCCCTGGAAAAATCCCACTTTGTGGGATTGTGGGGTTGTGGTGAATAATTCTTTTAATGTACTATTAGACCCTATTGGCTCGTATTTTCGTGAGAATTTTCGCATCTGTGCTCATCAAGGATATTGGTCTGTAATTCTCTTTTTTGATGCAGTGTTTGGTTTTGGGATCAAGGTAATGTTGGCCTCATAAAATGAGTTTGGAAGTTTTCCTTCCATTTCTATTTTTTGGAACAGTTTCGGGAGAATAGGAATTGGTTCTTCTTTAAATGTTTGGTAGAATTTCCCTGGGAAGCTGTCTGGCCCTGGGCTCTTGTTTATTGGGAGGGTTGGGGTTTTTTTGTTTTGTTTTAATTAGAGAGGGAGATCACAAGTAGGCAGAGAGGCAGGCAGAGAGGGGAAAGCAGGCTCCCTGCTGAGCAGAGACCCCCCCCCAATGCAGGGCTTGATCCCAGGACCCTGAGATCATGACCTGAGCCGAAGGCAGAGGCTTAACCCACTGAGCCACCCCCGTTGGGAGATTTTTGATGACTGCTTCAGTCTCCTTACTGGTTATGGGTCTGTTCAGGTTTTCTATTTCTTCCTGGTTCAGTAGTTTATAGTCTCTAGGAATGCATCCATTTCTTCCAGATTTTCAAATTTGCTGGCGTTTAGTTACTTATAGTATGTTCTTGTAATTGTTTGTATTTCTTTGGTGTTGGTTGTGATCTCTCCTCTTTCATTCATGATTTTATTTATTTGGGTCCTTTCTCTTTTCTTTTGGATAAATCTGGCCAGGGATTTATCAATCTTATTAATTATTTCAAAGAACCAGCTCCTAGTTTCATTGATTTGTTCTGTTGTTTGTTTTTTTTTTTTTTGGTTTCTGTTTCATTGATTTCCACTCTGATCTCTATTTTTTTTTAAGATTTTATTTATTTATTTGACAGACAGAGATCACAAGTAGGCAGAGCAGCAGGCAGAGAGAGAGGGGGAAGCAGGCTCCCTGCTGAGCAGAGAGCCCGATGTGGGGCTCCATCCCAGGACCCTGGGATCATGACCTGAGCCGAAGGCAGAGGCTTAACCCACTGAGCCACCCAGGCGCCCCATGCTCTGATCTTTATTATTTCTCTTCTCCTGCTGGGTTTATGCTTTCTTTGTTGTTCTTTCTCCAGCTTCTTTAGGTGTAGGGTTAGGTTGTGTACTTGAGACCTTTCTTGTTTCTTGAAAAAGGCTTGTACCACTATATATTTTCCTCTCAGGACTGCCTTTGCTGTGTCCCACAGATTTTTGAACAGTTGTGTTTTCATTATCATTTGTTTCCATGAATTTTTTCAATTCTTCTTTAATTTCCTTGTTGACCCATTCATTCTTTAGTAGGATGCTCTTTAGCCTCCATGTATTTTGAGTTCTTTCCAACTTTCCTCTTGTGATTGAGTTCTAGCTTCAGAGCATTGTGATCTGAAAATATGCAGGGAATGGTCCCAATCTTTTGGTACCCATTGAGACCTGTTTTGTGACCCGGGATGTGATCTATTGTGGAGAATGTTCCATGTGCACTAGAGAAAAATGTATATTCTGTTGCTTTGAAATGGAATGTTCTGAATAGATCTGTGATGTCCATCTAGTCCAGTGTGTCATTTAAGGCCTTTATTTCCTTGTTGATCTTTTGCCTGGATGATCTGTCCATTTCAGTGAGGGGGGTGTTAAAGTCCCTTACTATTATTGTATTGTTGTTGATGTGTTTCTTTGATTTTGTTATTAATTGGTTTATATAGTTGGCTGCTCCCATGTTAGGGGCATAGATATTTAAAATTGTTAGATCTTCTTGTTGGACAGACCTTTTGAGTATGTTATAGTGTCCTTCCTCATCTCTTATTATAGTCTTTGGCTTAAAATCTAATTGATCTGAAATAAGGATTGCCACCCCAGCTTTTTTTTTTTGATGTCCATTAGCATGGTAAATTGTTTTCCACCCCCTCACTTTAAATCTGTAGGTGTCTTTGGGTCTACAATGAGTTTCTTGTAGATAGCATATTGATGGGTTTGGTTTTTTAAACCATTCTGATACCCTGTGTCTTTTGATTGGGGCATTTAGCCCATTTACATTCAGGGTGAGTATTGAGAGATATGAATTTAGTGCCATTGTATTGCCTGTAAGGTGACTGTTACTGTGTATTGTCTCAGTTCCTTTCTGATCTACTACTTTTAGCTCTCTCTTAAAAGACCCCTTTCAATACTTTCTGTAGGGCTGGTTTGGTATTTACAAATTCTTTTAGTTTTTGTTTGTCCTGGAAGCTTTTTATCTCTCCTTCTATTTTCAATGATAGCCCAGCTGGATATAGTATTCTTGGCTGCATGTTTTACTCATTTACTGCTCTGAATATATCATGCCAGTTCTTTCTGGCCTGCCAGGTCTCTATGGATAAGTCTGCTGCCAATTTAATATTTTTACCACTGTATGTTACAGACTTCTTGTCCCGGGCTGCTTTCAGGATTTTCTCTGTCACTAAGACTTGTAAGTTTTACTATTAGATGACAGGATGTGGACCTATTCTTACTGATTTTGAGGGGGGTTCTCTGTGCCTCCTGGATTTTGATGCTTGTTCCCTTTGCCATACTAGGGAAATTCTCTACTATAATTCACTCCAATATACCTTCTGCCCCATCTCTCTTTCTCCTTCTGGAATCCCAGTTATTCTAATATTGTTTCATCTTATGGTATCACTTATCTCTCACATTCTCCTCTCATGGTCCAGTAGTTATTTGTCTCTCTTTTGCTCAGCTTCTTTATTCTCCGTCATTTTGTCTTCTATATCACTAATTCTCTCTTCTGCCTCATTTATCCTAACAGTAAGAGCCTCCATTCTTTTTTTTTTTTTTTTTTAAGATGTTATTTATTCACTTGAGAGAGATCACAAGTAGGCAGAGAGGTAGGCAGAGAGGGATGGGGAAGTAGGGTCCCTGCTAAGCAGAGAGCCTGATGTGGGGCTCAATCCCAGGACCCTGGGATCATGACCGGAGCCAAAGGCAGAGGTTTAACCCACTGAGCCACACAGGTGCCCAAGAGCCTCCATTCTTGATTGCACCTCATTAATAGCTTTTTTTATTTCAGCTTGGTTAGATTTTAGTTTTTATTTCTCCAGAAAGGGCTTTTATTTCTCCAGACAGGGTTTCTCTAATATCTTCCATGCCTTTTTCAAGCCCAACTAGCACCATGAGAATCATCATTCTGAACTCTGGATCTAACATATTACCAATGTCCTTATTGATTAGGTCCCTAGCCATCAGTACTGCCTCTTGTTCTTTTTTGTGTGTGTGGCTTTTCCGCCTTGTCATTTTATCCAGATAAGAATATATAAACAACAGAATAAAATACTGAAAGGGTGGCAAAGACCCCAGAAAAATGTACACTAACCAAATCAGAAGAGATCCCTAATTAGGAGGAGAAGAAAGGGGTAAAAAGAAATTTTTTAAGATTAAAATATATATATATATATATACACATATATACACATATGTATATACATATATATGTACACATATATATGTGTACATATGTATATATATATATTAGACTGGTGAATAGAACAGAGCCACTGACTTGATTTTGGGTGTGTTTTAATCTCTTAGAAGAAACTACCTCCCAAAATTTTATTTAAAGAAAGGAAAACATATACATACAAAAATAAGGGTAAACACAATGAAGGGATGGAATATGACTGTAAAGATGAAAAATTTTTAAAAAATTCTTAAAAAGAAATTAATAAAATAAGTTGGTTGGAAAAAGAAAGAAAGAGGAAGTGGAGAGAATTTGTTCAGGCTGGAGATTAGAACAAAGCCCTGTGCTAGATTTAGGGTATATTTTGATCTATTAGAAGAAATATCCCCAAATTTTTCAGAAGAAAACATCCTATATGTCTACTAAAATAAAGTTAGATACAGCAAAGGATAAAAATATAAAATGATTTTTAAGGTTCTTTTTAAAAAAGGTATTGTTAAGATAGAGTAGTTAAAAAAGGAAAGAGGAAAAGTTAAAAAAAAAATAGAATAAGAAAAAAATAAAATTAAATTTAATTGAGGCGCCTGGGTGGCTCAGTGGGTTAAGGCCTCTGCCTTTGGCTCAGGTCATGATCCCAGGGTTCTGGGATCGAGCCCCACATCGGGCTCTCTGCTCAGCGGGGAGCCTGCTTCCCACCTCTCTCTCTGCCTGCCTCTCTGCTTGCTTGTGATCTCTGTCTGTCAAATAGATAAAATATTTTTTAAAAAATTTGTAAATAACTTTGCAAGACTAAAGAATCATGGGGAGAAAGCCATGAATTCCATGCTTTGCTTTCCCCTCCTCTGGAATTCCACTGTTCTCCTTGATTGGTGAGCTTGGTTTTGGCTGGATGTTCTTGCTGATCTTCTGCAGGAGGGGCCTGTTGCAGTGATTCTCAAAAGTCTTTGCCCGAGGTGGAATTGCGCTGCCCTTGCCAGGGCTGGGCTATGTAATCTGCTCTGCTCCGGAGGCTCTCCGGGAGCTTTTGTTCCCTGAATGCTTTCCCTAGAGCTGTGGAGGACAGGAATGAAAATGGTGGCTTTTCAGTCTCCAGGCCAGAGAAGCCGAGAGCTCGGGGCCCCACTCCTCAGTGCGCCCTCAGAGAAAATCGCCCAATGACTCCCGTCTCCCTGGTCTCTGGCCGCGCTTGCAGCTCACCCAGCCTGCGACCCGGCATTTCTTTCTCTGGTGCACAGCCCCGTTTGGAGTCTCTAAATCCAGCAGATTCCTGCCTTGCTGCTCTTCTGGTGGAGGAAGGTGGGTCTCCCTGGATCTGCCACTTGTGGAGTCCCTGCCCAAAGAGCAGTGGCCTGACTGTGCCACAGATCACAGTTTAAGGTAACTCCGAGCTGAGAGCTCACTCCTCGGCTCTGTCTCTGTAGCCGGCTTCCCCGCTCTGATACCTGCGAGCTCTGCTGCACTCAGACACCCTGGATCCTTCTGTGACCCCTGTGACCTGAAACCACACTGTCCCCGCGAGGGCTCCACCCTTGCTTAGCCTCTGGAGCAATGTCCCTCGATGGAGCAGACTTCTAAAAGTCCTGATTTAGTGCTCCGTTGCTCTGCGGCTTGCTGGGAGCCGGCCCCTCCCCCCACGGTATATCTTCCCGTCACTTCAGATTCACTTCTCCGCCGGTCCTACCTTTCAGAAGTGGTCGATTTTCTGTTTCTAGAATTACTGTTCTTCCTCTCTTCGATCTCCCGTTGCATTTGTAGGTGTTCGGAATGATTTGGTAACTATCCAGCAGAACTCCTGCGACCTGATGTCATCTCAGTCTGCTACTCCTCCACCATCTTGCCTCTGACCTCCAGTTTTTGTTTTTGTTTTTATCCTTTGGGCCACTCTAAGCTTTTTGATTGGAGGCTTGAGGCCATTTATATTTAAAATAATTTTCAGTAGGTATGGATTTAATGCCACTTTATTAATAGTTTTCTGGCTGTATTTCCTTTGTGCATTTCTTTTCTTGCTCTCTTTGTGGTGTGATGATTTTCTGTAGCGGTAGGTTTAGATTGCTTTACCTTCAATGTTTCTTTATCTACCATACATTTTTGCTTTGTGGTTACCATGAGGCTTACCTAAAACATAACAGTCTGTTTTAAGTTGATAATAACTAAAATTTGAATGCACTCTTAAGCTGTACGTTCTTTCTCCCCCCACATACACACAGTTTATGTTTCTGGCATCGCAATTTACATCTTTGTCTTCTGTATCCCTTAAATTATTGTACTGATAGTTATTTTTACTATGACTTTTAGCTTTCATACTGGATTTGTAAGATAATTTGCCCACCACCATTACATTATTAGGAATATAACTATGTATCTTTACCAGCAAGATTTATACATGTATGTATTTTCCTGCTACTAATTAGAACCCTTTGTTTCAGCTTCAGGAAATTCCTTTAACATTTCTTGTAAGACCAGGCTAGAGGTGCTGAACTCCTTCAGCTCTTGCTTGTCTGGAAAATTCTTTCTCTCTCCTTTATTTATGAAGGACAACTTTGCCAGTTAGATTTTTCTTGGTTAACAGGTTTTTTTTTTTTTTTCCTTTCAGCACTTTGAATATACTGTGATACTCCCTTCTGGCCTCCAAAGTTTTGGCTAAAAAATCTGCTCATGGTCTTATATGTAATGAGTTATTTTTTTCTCACTGCTTGTAAGATTTTCTCCTTGAGTTTAGCTTTTGACTTTTTTTTAAAAGATGTTACTTATTTAGGGGCGCCTGGATGGCTCAGTTAAGCATATCCCTTCAGCTCAGGTCATGATCCCAGGGTCTTGGTATCAAGTCCCGCATCAGGCTCCCTGTTCAGCAGAGAGCCTGCTTCTCCCTCTCCCTCTGCTGCTCCCTCTTGTGCGTGCACGCTCATTTTCACTTTTCCTCTCTCAGACAAATAAAAGAAATCTTTTTAAAAAATCTTTTTTATTTTTTATTTTTTTTAAAGATTTTACTTATTTATTTGACAGAGAGAGAGATCACAAGTAGGCAGAGAGGCGGTAGAGGGGGGTGGAAGCAGGCTCCCTGCTGAGCAGAGAGCCCGATGTGGGGCTCGATCCCAGGACCCTGAGATCATGACCTGAGCTGAAGGCAGAGGCTTAACCCACTGAGCCACCCAGGTGCCCCTAAAAAATCTTTTTTTAAAAAGATTTCATTTATTTGTCTGAGAGAGATAGGTCCCCTAAGCTATCTTCATTTTTATTTTCCTGCTCTGATTGGATGAGTTCTCCTGCCCTGTCTTCTAGTTCACTGATCCTGTCTTCTCCTTCCTCTAGTCTGTTATTGAATCCCTCTAGTAGTTTGTTTTTGTTGTTGTTTTCTGTTCAGTTATTTCATTCTTCAGCTCTCTGACTTCTGCTTGTCACTTTCTTTGATTTTCTGTCCCAGTCTTAAGGGAGTGATCTCATGTAGGAAATGAATCTTACTGTTCAACTGTGCCCAGGTCTTGGTTGTCTCTCCAAGCTTTGTGATTGTTCAAGCAGTCTGTTTCTAACAGCTCATGGTAGTTGAGAGTGTGCCAAGCCCTGTCTATGTCCCAAAGGGAAGTATCTCATTCAGTGCTTAGATACAGGCTGAGTAGAAGCCAAACCTTCAGGTAGCAGCTTTTACAGTATGGAAATACCTGCCAGTGGAAGACAGAGATGGGTGTTTGATCTTTCTGTACTGAGCCCTGGGGTGATAGCTAGTTTTGAACTATTTCTTTGTTTGCTACCATCCCACGGAACCTGTAGGTCCTTCTGGCCACTAGATCCAGGTGATCAAGGGGCATCTCTTGAGCAGCAGCCATAAAAACCAGTGTGCCAGACATGTGTGCAGACTCCTTTCTGGGAAATATTAGCATCCTAGAGCAAGGCATGGGGAGAGTGCAAAGATAGGACCATTCAGGGACGCCTGAGTGGCTCAGTTGGTTAAGCGGCTGCCTTTGGCTCAGGTCATGATCCCAGCATCCTGGGATCGAGTCCCACATCGGGCTCCTTGCTCAGCAGGGAGCCTGCTTCTCCCTCTGCCTCTGCCTGCCATTCTGTCTGCCTGTGCTCGCTCTCTCCCCCTCTCTCTGACAAATAAATAAATTAAAAAAAAAAAAAAAGGACCATTCAGCCTCCCCATCTCTGGAGAGTATTGCTGTCAGCCCCTTGACATTTGTTCAGAGAGAACTCTGCCCCTCAAGCTGCCTTGCAGTTATTAAGATAAGTAAATAGGCCTCTTTGATGGAAAGACTGGTGCCAGTCTACTGCCTCTGCTGGGGTAGGCGGTTAAGCCATGGTTAGTATGTGCAAGCCCTTTAAAAACTCTCTCTTAATTTGCTGTAGCCTGGTGGGTGTAATGGATGCAAGTTTCGTTGACTTTCAGAGCCACATATTTTGGAAGTCCGTGTCTCAGCTAGAAGTCTTAAAAATTGGAAGACAGGGTATGGGGTCCAAAGCCTTTGCTCTTCAAGGAGATGCTAGGAGATGTGAGTTCCTGCCGGGTTATATGTTGCCGCACCAGGAGAGGTGGTAATGGTAAGATTGTGTTTCATCCTCTACTGTCCGTTTTAGTGGAGGTTTTTTCTCAATTTTTCTCATTTCTGGATTTCTTCCAGAGAGAATTATCCTTGATGTAGCAATAGATTGAGTGTGTCTGTGTGAAGAGATCAGTTCAGGATCTTCCTGTGTCACCATCTTGAACCAGAACTGGGTCCTTTTTTTTTTTTTTTTTTTTGGTCTTCAGTTTTAAGAAATTTGTAATTCCTGTACAGCTTAGACTGTTTGAGAGCATTGGGAAAGATGAAAATACATTCCCATGATTTATTTATTTTATCACTGGAAGTTTGTACCTCTTAATCCCCTTCACCTGTTTCACCTGCCCCCCAAACCCCTCCCACCTCTGGTAACCAGCAGTTTGTTTCGTATCTATGAGTCTGTTTCTGGTTTTCATTTATTTTGTTTTTTAGATTCCGCATATAAGTGAGTGGTATTTGTCTTTCTGGCTCTTTACACTTAGCTTAATACCTTCCCAGTCCATCCCTGTTGTTGCCAATGGCAGAATTTCAATATTTTTTATGGCTAAATAATATTCCATTTTGTGTGTGTGTGTGTGTGTGTATGTATATATACGTGTGTGTGTGTGTGTGTGTATATATATATATATATATATATATATATCTACACATCACTTCTTTTTAACCTATTCATCATCTATCAGTGGACATTTAGATGGCTTCCACATCTTGGCTGTTCAAAACAATGCTGCAAGAAAGGGGTGCATATGTCTCGGTTCTAGTTAATGTTTTCATTTTCTTCAGATAAAAACCCAGGAGTTGCTGGATCATAGGGTAGGTCTATTTTTAACTTTTTGAGGAGCCTCCATGCTCTTTTCCAGAGTGGCTGCACCAGTTTGTGTTCCCACCTGCAGAAGGGTTCCCTTTTCTCCCCATCCCCACCAACTCTTGTTATTAGTGTTTTTGGTAACGGCCAGTCTGACGAGTGTGAGGTAATAGCTCGCTGTGGTTGCGATTTGCATTTCCCTGATGACGGTGCTGAGCATCTTTCCGCGTGCCTGTAGCCGTCTGGATGTAGGCTTTGGAAAAATGTCTGTGCAAGTGTTCTGCCTGCTCTTTATTTTATTTTATTTTAAGATTTTGTTTATTTATTTGATAGATCACAAGTAGTTCTGCCTGCTTTTTAATCAGGATTTTTGTTTTCTCATATATGTGTACAAAATCACACTACTTTAGAGGTGCACCTTTGGAATCAATTATAGTCTTAGATCACCCCCTCTTTTTTAATAGATGAGAAAGCTGAGACCCCAAAAGAGGTTGAATGACTTGCCTGCACTTTGTATTTTCATTTTTCTGGCTTTTTGCTACTAACTACCTGTGTGGTTTTGGGCAAATCTTTAAACAGTCCTAGCTTCGGTTTCCTCCTGTATAAAAAGAGTTTGGATGAACCCCTAAATTCTTTCCTTTCTAAAATCTGTTTTTGTCATTCTTTCACTTTTCAAATATTTGGGGGGTGAAATCCTGTTTTACAAAGTGCACATGAGGCACATAATAGATTCAGAAGTAAAAGCAGAGTCCAGAGATCCTAATTATAAAACTTGGGAGTAAAAAACTGCTGGCCTCTCGGCTTTTAGATGTTCCTAACGGGCTTTTTACTTGCTTTCTCAGGACAGCATATCAGTTATTATCTCCACCATCTCTACTTGGCCCTTTCCCTCATATTTTTCTGTGATTCATCCTTAAGGCAATATATGTAATTGTTTTTATTACAAGAGTAATGCGTATTTATTGTAAAAAAAGAAATCAACATGCTCATAAGCACAGGGTAGAAAATAAGTCATTCGTAATCCAGCACCCAAAGATAACTACCCTTAATAATTTGGTATGTATTTTTTTAAAGATCTTATTTATTTATTAGAGTCAGATCACAACAGAGAGCACAAACAGGGAGGAGCAGGGAAGGACCCTGGAATCATGACCTGAGCCAAAGGTAGATGCTTAACTGACTGAGCCACCCAGGCGCCCCTGGTAGGTATTTTAAAAAAGACAAGGCAGGGGTGCCTGGGTGGCTCAGTGGTAAAAGCCTCTGCCTTTGGCTCAGGTCATGATCCCAGAGTCCTGGGATCAAGCCCTGCATCGGGCTCTCTGCTCAGCGGGGAGCCTGCTTGCCCCTCTCTCTCTGCCTGCCTCTCTGCCTACTTGTGATCTCTGTCAAATAAATAAAATCTTCAAAAAATAAAAATAAAAAAGACAAGGCACAGGGTGCTTGGGTGGCTCAGTCAGTTAAGCGTCTGCCTTTGGCTCACTTAGTGATCTCCAGGTTCTAGGATTGAGCCCCGCGTCAGCCTCCCTGCTTCTCCCTCTCTCTCTCCCTCTGCCCCTTCTCTTACGTGTGCAGGTATTCTCTCCCTCTTTCAAATAAATAATCGTTTAAAAAAAAGGCACAGATGTGACCTCATATAGCACATATTGTTGTAGGCTGCCCCTGCCCCAGCCGTGTTCAGTGGACACGTGCACTAACTTATATTCATAGTTTTAGTTTTCAGGAATCATGTTCTATTTTTATAACACAATGATGGTGTTATAAAATGGTTCCTATTTTTCCTGTGATAATTTCTATAAATAGGTTTTTTCTTTTTTCCTTTTTTAAGGTAGAGCTAAATTCTAAGTCACTAACCAGATCCAGCATTTGGCTGCTGTAGCTTTTACTCAGAATGAAAGCTTTCCTGTTGTCCTTGCCCCCAGCAGGACTGTATCCTAGTCATCAGGCCATGTCCATGTAAACCAAACAAACTGCCACACTGGCAACATGTGTGTGTTGACTCAAGTCAACATAAGTGACTCCCATAGATTTTTCTCCTGCCTGAGGTGCTCCAAAAATTGTGATCACGGGGCGCCTGGGTGGCTCAGTGGGTTAAGCCTCTGCCTTCAGCTCAGGTCATGATCTCAGGGTCCTGGGATCAAGCCCCACATTGGGCTTTACCCTCAGCGAGGAGTCTGCTTGTACCTCTCCCTCTGCCCCTCCCCACCACTTATGCTCACTCTCTCTCAAATAAGCAAATAAAATCTTTAAATTAAAAAAAAAAATTTTTTTTAGGGGCATCTGAGTGGCTCAGTCAAGTGCCGGACTGGACTGCAGCTCAGGGGCCTGTGACAGAGCCCTGTGGCAGGCTCGTGCTGGGAGTGGAGCCTGCTTAAGGTTCTCCCTCTGCCCCTCCCCCTTTCCCTCCCACCCCTCCTCACACACTTGTGTGCTCTCTTTAACAAAACAATTTTTTTAATTTCATATTGATTTTAAATGAATTTTAAAATCCTTTTGTTCTTTTGCAGAAGACTTAACCAATGGTTCCCATGATGATGTCCTCAATGTTGACCAGCTCCAGAAACTCCTCTACCTGCTTGAGTCAACTGATGATCCTGTAATTATTGAAAGAGCTTTGGTCACTCTGGGTAACAATGCAGCCTTTTCAGCTAACCAAGTAAGTACCTTGTCTCTGAGTGGGTGCCCCCCATCCTTACAGTTAATTATGATCCTGATAAGGCATTTAATCCTGGAGCCCCTCTCTCCTTATCTATACAGTGTGGGAATATGTACCTACCACGTAGTGTTTGTTTATTTCTGAAAAGCACAGCCAAATAGTGACATTCATATTCCTGGGATTCTAGATCCCTAGGAAGTTGGTCACAGGCCATTGTGGTAAGTGTGATCTATTCCACTTAGCATTTCGTGGCCTTTTTAATTATTTAAAATTCAACAGTGTTGCAGGAGAACAGTGAAATCATCTAACATTGAACTATATGCTTTCCATTATATGTAGGTTTGGGGGGGGGGTTCTAAAGCGGGGGGGGTCAGGACCACTGACAACCGCTGACCAGTGTAAAGCCTTCTACCAGTAGAGATTTAACACCAGGTCTAAAGTGCTGTATTGGAATGCTTCCTTCTCCCCTCCACCTCCAAGAAGAAAGAGTTTTTGTTTTTGTTTTTTAAATGTAATGATTTTCAGCTAATGCATTTCATTGACTTGGTCATGAAAACATTATGAACTTTTCATAACTTTGTCATGAAAAAATGATGTTGAATTTATACTCTATTTCAGTCAAGTTTTTGCCAGCATGGCAAGGTTTATTACTGTAAAGCTCTTGAGATTTATAGGGAGATTTTTTTTAAAAGATATTATTTATTTATTTGACAGAGATCACAAGTAGGCAGAGAGAGAGAGTGGGGGGGTTGAGGGGGAAGCAGGCTCCCTGCCGAGCAGAGAGCCCTATTCGGGGCTTGATCCCAGGACCCTGGGATCACGACCTGAGCAGAAGGCAGAGGCTTTAACCCGCTGAGCCACCCAGGCGCCCCTGTGGGGAGATTTAAAGGATATTTGTTGATTACTCATATTCTTACCGTTGGAAGTGACAGAACCCAACTTAAGTTATTTTAAAACAAAAAGGGAAAATACTGAGCTCGGTTAACTTGAGCATCGAAGAATAGCCCTGGCTTCAGGCACAAGTGAAAACAGTTTTAAGGTTACAGAGAGCGTGACCAGAGCACTCTCTCCCCCTCCATCTTTTGGCTCTACTTAGCCCTGCTCCTTTTTGTGTATTGGATTTGGTTTTGGTTTGTCTGGTTTTTTAATCTCTCTGGCCACAAAGAGGGTTTTGTCACTGGGGTGGAGAGAAAGCCTCTGGCCTCCACAGACTTCATCCCTGTGGCCCATGATCCCAATGGCGGGGGAGTTGCTCAGCCGCAATCAGGTGCCAGTCCTTTGGCTCAGGGGCTGTTCTGCAATATCCCAGACCCCACGGGAGCACCCACAGCCGGACTGCAGGGATGGATGGGAGCACATTCGACCAGCAGCCCCATTGGGGACTAAACGGGATAGGGGAGGTGCTCTCTCTGCCCCAGTGGGGAGAGGTGCCCTGCAAATACAAACAGCAGATGGTGACTCATTTATTAGCATGCCTGGAGCGGTTTCTGATCCCTAGTTTTGCTCCCTTAGAAAGGAGCTACGGTGAGACTGGTTCTATAGCCACTGGCTGAACAAGTGCTTTCCTGGGTAATGGAGTCTGTGCCCCTCGTCATAGATTACAGTGCCCTGGTCTGCCTTAATAGGATAGTTTAAAAAACAACAACAAATACAACTGTTTTCTAGTAATCACAGATCCTTAGGAAGAAGGGAGGGATTGCACAGGGAGTTTCTTTTCGTCCCAGTGCTGAGCCCCTCTTGATAGTAGAGTAGGGTTTGGGGCTGTTGATAAAAAGTGGATGACGCCAGGAGACTCTCTCATTCTTTCTCTCGTAGAAGGGCATGTTTTATCCTGACAGGAGTAATTCTCAACTTACTTTTCTTGTAAGAACTGAAGTGGTTAATGTATCCTTCAGTACTGGGACCAAAGGCACAAAGTAGTGTCGTGTTGGAACCAAGTATGAGAAATCCCCAGATTATTTTTTCTTTGAAAATTTGGACGTCATTTCTCAAATTGTGTAGAGCTCTAATTCTTCAAGATGTTGATAGGTGCTTCCTCCTAAAACCCCCCACCCCCACTGAAAAATGACCCTCTCTTTTGTGTATAGTTCATGGAAATACTCTGTTCAGTGCTCCCCTCTTGGAGATTGCCAATACTCATGAACATCTGAGTGCTTCACAATAAAGAAGCGTCTACACTTAAACCCAGAGTTTCTCAAACTTACTGAACCATGGAACTTCCCTTGTCTTAATGGAACATCTGTTAACATCTTGAGGGATTTGTATTCCAAAGAATACATTTTAGCAAAATGTTACTTTGGTATCCTAAATCCTAACACTTGTGTCTATAATAGGAAAATCATAACTTATTTCAAAGTAAAATAATTTGTTTGTAAATTGCTTTGAGATCATTTCCGTAGCTCTACCAGTCTTCATTGTAGATCTCCAAGCTATAGTTCTTAAATAATTATCTTAATTTATCTTCAATCTATTTTAAATTTTAAAATTATAGAAAGTAGGGTGCCTGGGTGGTTCGGTTAAACAACTGCCTTCGGCTCAAATCCTGATCCTGGAGTCCTAGGATCGAGTTCCGCATCGGGCTCCCTGTCGGCGGGGAGTCTGCTTCTCCCTTTGACCCTTCCCCTTCTCATACTTTCTCAAATAAATAAATAAAATCTTAAAATATATATATTAAAAAATAAAATTATAGAAAGTAATTTTTTAAAATAAGAACTAAAGATTGTGCATAGAAAAGGTATTTCCAAAGAGTCATTAATTTTATTTTGTACTTGTGGATCTAAAAAATTTGATGGAGTGGGTATTGAAGCGGTGGTCCTGTTTTTTCCCCCTCTTAGGTCATTATTCGTGAATTGGGTGGTATTCCAGTCATTGGAAGCAAAATCAACAATCCCAACCACAGTATTAAAGAGAAAGCTTTAAATGCATTGAATAACCTGAGTGTGAATGTTGAAAATCAAGTCAAGATAAAGGTAAGTTACCTGAAATCGCAAATGTGTAAGTTTTCTATAAATGACAGAGAAAACAACCATAGGGTTAGTTACAAACCTCTGTCACCTCACATAATTGCCCTTTGTGTCTATGTGGTGAGAACATTTAAGATCTCTCCTCTTAGCACCTTTATGTAATACAGTGTAGCCACCCTGCTGTACATGAGATCCCAGAACTTACTCGTCTTCTAACTAGAAGTTTGTACCTTTTAAGCAAATCTCCCTATTTCCTTTATCCCTCAGCCCCTGGTGGCCTCAGAGAGCCACCATGCCTCTCTTGTTTCTGTGAGCTCGGCTTTTTTAGATACCTTTTTTAGGGAAATCTCCAGTATTTTTCTGTCTTATTTCACTTAGTATAATGCCCTGAAGGTCCATCTATTTGTTGCTAATGGCAGGATTTCCTTCCTTTTCATGGCTGAATAATTTCCCATTGTATATACAGACCACATTGGCTTCATTCATTCATCTGTCAACACAGGTTGTTTTGTGTCTTGGCTATTATGGATAATGCTACAGTGAACATGGGTGCGTGTATCTTTTCAAATTATTCTTCCCGAGGTCTTCAGATGAATACACAACTGGAATTGCTGGATCCAATGGTAGTTTGTATTTTTTAATTTTTTGAGGAACCTCTACTGTGTTCCCATAATGGCTGTGCCCATTTACATTCCCCCGACAGAGCATAAGGGTTCCCTTTTCTCCACATCTTTGCCAGTGCTTGTTGTCTTTTTGACATTAGCCATTCTAACAGGGGTGAGGTGATACCTCACTATGGTTTTGATTTGGATTTCCCTGGTTTCCTGATTTCCCTGATGATCAGTGATACTGAGCATCTCTTCATGTACCTGTTGACCATTTGCAGGTCTTCTTTGGAAAAATATTTAGGTCCTCTGCCCATTTTTTATGGAGAATTAGGCAGAGGAAGGAGGAATCTGAACCAGCCAATAAGAGATGTCTTGGGCTTTTGAATTTGGGATTCATGGTAATCCAACTGGTGCTAAAGGAACCTGGCCAGAGTCTGTTAATATCAGCAGAAAAGGAAATTAGGAAATTGTGTTATTTCAACATTTCTTGGGCTCCTGCTCTGTGGTAGAATTTAGAAATGAACATGGTTAACTCTTGTTTTAAGAAAGCTAGAAAGAGATAAAAGGTGTAAAGAGATAAATAGGTGTAATACAAGGTTGAACATGATAAAGTACTTCAAGGAAACATGGAAGTAAAATACTGTTGAGAAAGGAGAGATCTCATCCAAAAGTTTTGTAAAACGTAGAGTACAACTTGGGTCTAAAGAATGTCTAAGGTGGGGCGCCTCGGTGGCTCAGTAGGTTAAAGCCTCTGCCTTCGGCTCTGGTCATGATCCCAGGGTCCTGGGATCGAGCCCCACATCGGGCTCTCTGCTCAGCAGGGAGCCTGCTTCCCCCTCTCTCTCTGCCTGCCTCTCTGCCTACGTGATCTCTGTCAAATAAATAAAAAAAGAAAGAAAATAAATAATTTATAAATAGCTGAGAAAGTGGCTTTTTTTTTTTTTTTTTTTTTGAAGGACAGATGTGTAATGAGATTGTGGCCAAAGAGAGCCAGGTGGCTTGTAAGTATCATTTAGCTCTAAATCGAGATTAAAAATTTCATCTCTTTACTGCCATTACTCTAGGGTAACATGGATGCTTTCAGAGTTTTTTTGGGTTTTTTTTTTTTAAGCTTAATACTGGCTTATGGGACAGTTGGTCATCTCTTAGCATTTTATATTAGCAACTTTTTCTTATCAGTTGGAATTTAGAGTGGAGTTTTAATTAGGTGAATAGCGGTTATCTATGACACCTGTGAGCTTTTTCCAAGCTGGAAAGCTTCTGACCAGAAATAGAAAACAGTTCCAGAAAATTTTCCGTCACGGTGGGTTTCATTCTGTCGGGTGTGAAGCAGGAGTACCCCTGGCATTGTAATACATTTTGCCAATGGCAGTCATAGTATCAGGAAGGGGCAGTTTGTAGACATATACCCGGGGAAAGATAATTTTGCCTCGGCTTACTGTTGATAGAACTAACCCTAGAGAAAAATTCTATTTCACTTTGATCCCCCTATTCTTCTAACTATGATGTGGCTCCTAGACCCTGTTGTTAAGGTACTAACCGTGTTGCAGAATGACCAGACAGGTCTTCCTCCTCCATGTTCACGTGCCCCACAAAGCAGCTCACAAGAAAGAAACACTGAGCTGGGAGGCCCCCAACAGTTGAGAGGCCACTGGTGTCGAGAGCATGGTCTCTGGAACTGGACGTTGCTCCCCCACCAGCTGGCTTGATATTGGGCAGGGATCCAGGTTCCTTGAGGACTTGTCGTGGTCTGTCAAGTGCCCATTAATCACACACACATACACACCCACACTAGAGGTGTCTTCCGGATTAAGTGGGGTGTGTTTGTAAAATGCTCCCACAGTGCCTGGCATTAAAAGGTTGTTTAAAAAACAAAAACAAAAACGAAAAACCTCCAAAGCTTGAGGGCTGGAGAGAAATACCATCTTTTCTGAGGAGCCAGCCTCCCCCTGAACTACTGTCCTCCTCCGCTGTATAGAAGTTACTGGGTCATAGACAGATTTCGGGCGATTCTAAGATGCTCACTTTCTCCCCCCCCAACCTCTAGGTATACATCAATCAGGTCTGCAAGGATGTCCTCTCTGGGCCCCTGAACTCTGCTGTGCAGCTGGCCGGACTGAGATTGTTGACAAACATGACTGTCACCAACGACCACCAGCATTTGCTTCGCAGTTACATCACAGACCTGTTCCGTGTGCTGCTTACAGGAAATGGAAGTACCAAGGTACGAATGAAGCAGTTTTGACTCAGAAGTACAAAGAGCTGAGGCATCAAGCTTTCTAAGATTGGAAATGAATTTTAAGTCCCTCATCTTAAGTTGATATCCCTCAAAAAAGAGCAAGTGTAGTTAAAGTTTACTAAAAGCCTTTTCATGAGCCCAAGAAAGTAAATTATTATATTTTAAAGATTTTTTTATTTATTTGAAAGAGAGAGAGAGCATGAGGGGAAGAAGGTCAGAGGGAGAAACAGACTCCCCATGCTTGGAGCCTGATGTGGGACTCGATCCTGGGACTCCAGGATCATGACCTGAGCCAAAAGCGGTCGCCCAACCAAGCCACCCAGACATCCCAAAAGTAAATTATTTTCATCCCCAAGTAATCAACCTCAAAGTGAATTTGTGAAAATGTGTTATATCACTTACCAATAGAGTAGCATTCATTTGATCTTGCAAAAATGATTTTACCTTTTACTAAAGTGATACAGCCAGCTCCCCCCCTACACCAGGTTTAATTAGACATAATTGACTAACAGGAGTCTTTGAGTGATAAGGCTGGTTAATTGAATTTTTTGCTCACCTTGGGGTTAGAACTTTTTTTTTTTTTTTTTTTTTTGATTTAGCCATTATTTGCAGAAAAAATCTTTTGAAAACCACTTTTAAGTTAGTAATGGATGTCTGGTGCTTGATTTTGACCAGTAATGCAGATGTAGGAGGCAAGAGAGATTAAGCAGGATCTCAGGACACACCCCCTGAAAGTAACTTGAGTAAACCTCTCCAATTAGTGGGCATTTTTCCTCAAGTGCCATGTTTTAAGAAATAGCATAAAAACAGAAGGTGGACTAATCAAAGGCTCTGATGAGTTGGGTTGATCAGCATTTTACAATACTGGTATGTGTTCTCACACACCAATTGAGAGAAAAACGCAGGAGTGTTTTAGAAGGACCACACTCCAGATACTCAACATCACTCATGCTATTTCTGGGGTTACCAAATGTGATTACAGGAGAGCCTCACTACAGTGAGGCTTTTAAAATTTGTTCTGGGCTTTCCACATTTCCAGTAGCCAGAGGGACTTGGATCTGGTCTAAGATGTACCCAAAGGCATTCAGAATTAAATGTAGTACTTTTTTTTTTTTTTTTTGAAGATTTTTATTTTATTTATTTGACAGATCACAAGTAGGCAGAGAGGCAGGCAGAGAGAGAGGAAGGGAAGCAGAGAGCCAGGTGGGGGCTCGATTCCAGGACCCGAGCCGAAGGCAGAGGCTTTAACCACCCAGGCGCCCCAAATGTAGTACTCTTATTAGCAGTATTTTTGAAATACGCTCCATCCATGGGCAGTTTCCAAAGTGCGTGCACCACTGACATCTCTCTCTCTCCAGTGGGACAAGGTGACTTCCAGCCTCTGAGGCCCCAGGGAAACCCTTCCCTCTGCCTTACAGCATTACAACTACAGGACAGAGCTCTCCTCTGCCTGTGTCTGCAGCTGCTTTACCCAAAACCTCAGCAGCTACAAGGAGATCGGAGCCAGGCGAGTCTGGCCTTGGGGCCGTATGGATCTGTCTCAGACGCGGTCTGTGTTTTAATATATTCTATGACTTCTTAAAAGGTGACTCACACCACAATAGTATGTTCTATTTTTGCTTTGTTTTTCCATTCCATTGCCTGGTATGGCATTTCTGGGATAGAAAACTTGCTTTTTTGGTCTTCTGGGAACCCAACCACCAATTATAACATTAAACTCCTTTTTTATGGAGAAATAAAGTTCCAAGTTGCAAATGAACTTTTGGACAGTAATCCATTTGTGAGAAAATGTACCCATTTTAGATATTTTCTTAGTAAATAACCAAATGACTTTTTAGAAATCTTATTTTTAGTAAGAAATCTCACCATAGTAGAACCACCTTTTGGGAGTGCCTGGGTGGCTCAGTGGGTTAAGGCCTCTGCCTTCAGCTCAGGTCATGATCCCAGGGTCCTGGGATCGAGCCCCGCATCGGGCTCTCTGCTGAGCAGAGAGCCTGCTTCCCCTCCTTCTCTCTCTGCCTGTCAAATAAACAAATAAAAATCTTTAATTAAAAAAAAAAAGAACAACCTTTTGGGCACAACACTGATTCGTAACCAAATAGAGATAATGGAAGATAAACATAAATAAATCCTGTGTTCATAAAACTGCAAAGAGGGGTGCCTGGGTGGCTCAGTGGGTTAAGCCTCTGCCTTCAGACCAGGTCATGATCTCAGAGTCCTGGGATCGAGCCCCACATCGGGCTCTCTGCCTACTTATCTCTCTCTCTGTCAAATAAATTTTTAAAACTTTTTAAAAAATTAAAAAATAAATAAAACTGCAAAGAGAGCAAAGAAAACTAATGGCTTAAAAGAAATGTTGTGGAGTCACCACAAGATGATGGCACATGTGATGAGAGGACTTCACATGGTTCAAACCAGAATACACACCCCGGCGTCCCCTGAAACCTTGCCTAAGCCACAGTGGAGTGAGGCAGAGCAGCACTTACCGTTAATTTCTATGGGAACACTTTTGAGCGTTCCCAGACCCCTACCCCAAAAAAACCTCTGTCGGACTTTTTTTCTTTCTTTTTTTTTTTTTTTTTAAATGAAAATCCTGTTTGATTTCTTTTGGTTCGTGGAAATAGGTACCAGTAACATAGGTCTTTTATAAAAGTGAGGAGGCATAATGTAGACATTCAAAAAGCAAGGGATACCTGCAGCTTTTTTATTTATATATTTTTTTAAGATTTTATTTGTTAGGGCACAAGCAGGGGGAGCAGCAGGCAGAAACAGGCAGAGGGAGGAGCAGGCTTCCCACTGAGCTGAGAGCCGGATGTGGGACTTGATCCTCGGACCCTAAGGTCATGACCTGAGCCTAAGACAGAGGCTTAACTGATGGAGCCACCCAGGGGCCTCTAACCTGTGGCTTTTTAATCCGCAGCTGTGTTTGTAAATTATTTTCTCATGTTTTACTCCCTTCCGGAGCATAGCAACATGGAATCGTAATTCAGGCTTCTAACTGAATTACTACGAATTAGAATATTGTTATGCAAATTACAAATAATTATTACTGCTGTGACTGTTCCCTGGTTATGAACGTGCCTGTGTTGGCCACTAGTGGGCCTTGTGGATTTTTACTTCATCCAGACTTAGATCCTAGGTTTGGGACCTTCCTGTTTCAGAACTCTTGTCCCTTTTCTTAAAACCTCACTGCCCTTGGAGACAAGTGTTTATCCCTAACACCTTTTCTTTTTGCTGGCGGCCAGTCAGGCCAAACCAGATCCGCATGAACAGTTAGAAGTGGTCTTTCCTCTCTTAAGAGGCTGTAATTCATAAGGAGTATCTGTTTGAAAACCCTGATCTCTGCCTAAACAAGAAACGGTTACCTGGGGTTTCTGCTGGGGGGTGAGGTGGGCAGGTGGGGCAGTGGCTTTTGTTTTCACCCTAGTTCCCCTCTGCACAGTTTGCATTTTATCATGATGATGTATTAATTTCATAAGATTTTTTAAAATAGTTGATAAATTAAGCAAAGCCTTTTATCCCGTTTAATAGGTTAGTATGTACAACATGAATATGGAATGTGTGAGTAAACAGGTGTGTGAAGACCAGAAAGAAACAAAACTTAATATTAAGTGATTGGTTTTGGTTATGGAAATAGGGGTGAATTTCCTTTTCCTTTGTGCTTTTCTATCGCTTTTTAAAAACGTTCTATAGGAGGGGCTCCTGGAGAGCTCAGTTGGTTAAGTACCCAACTCTTGATCTCAGGGTCATGAGTTCAAGCTCATGTCGGGGCTACTTAAATAAAAATTTTCTACAAGAAACACATAATGCCTTTGTCATAAAAAAAAGGTTTTCTAAAATAAAGATCTGGGTTCCCTTCCAGCTCTAGTAGAGAGCACATTCCTCCCTCCCCGCTCCTCACTTTGTGTCATTGCAAGTGTCTTGTACAAAGTGTGGCTTTGTATGACCTGTGTCTTTGAACAGGAATTCTCTTTGAATGTTGTTACTACAGTAGCTCCCCGTGCCACCCCCCCCACCCCCATCCATGGTTTCACGTTCCAGTTTGTCATCTGCTCTCAACCACAGTTGGGACGCAGATGATCCTTCTGGCTTCCTGTCAGAGGCTACGTCACACCACCTGTCATTCACCCCACTTCCTCTCGTCACATAGGCATTTTATCATCTCACATCATAAGAAAGATAAGTACAGAACACGAAGATTTTCAGAGAGTGTCTCTTCAGCAGCACATGTACTAAATTAGATATTTTGAGAGATGACATTCATATAACTTATTATAGTACATTACTGTAATTGTTCTATTTTATTATTGTTGTTAATCTCTTACTGCGCTTAATCTAAATTTTAGCACAGGTATGTATGTATAGGAAAAAATAGTGTATATATAGGGTTTGCTATTATCCATGATTTTAGGCGTGTGCTTGGGGGGGTCTTCAAATATATCCCCTTAGAATGATAAGAGGGGGGCGCCTGGGTGGCTCAGTGGGTTAATACACCTCTGCCTTCGGCTCAGGTTGTGATCCCAGGGTCCTGGGATCAAGCCCCGCATCGGGGGCTCTGCTAGCACAGAGCCTGCTTCCTCCTCTCTCTCTCTGCCAAATAAGTAAATAAAATCTTTAAAAAAAAAAAAAAAAAGAATGATAAGGGGGGCTACGGTACTGACCAGTTCTAAGTGATGGGAATGCTGATATTTTAGTTGTCAGCTCTAAGTTAACATTTGTTTGCCCATTTTTTTTTTAAGATTTTATTTATTTATTTGACAGAGATCACAAGTAGGCAAGAGAGGCAGGCAGGGAGAGAGAGGAGGAAGAAGCAGGCTCTCCGCGGAGCAGAGAGCCCAATGTGGGGCTCAATCCCAGGACCCTGGGATCATGACCTGAGCCGAAAGTAGAGGCTTTCACCCACTGAGCCACCCAGGCACCCTGTTTGCCCATTATTTATCACTGCCTACTTGAAGGATTTTAAAAACATTTTTCATGGGGCAGCTGGGTGGCTCAGTTGGTCAAGCATCTGCCTTCGGCGTCTCCCTCTGCCCTTCCCTTCTGCTTGTGCTGGCACACTCTCTCAAATAAATATATATAATCTTTAGGAAAAAATTTAAAAATAAATTTTAAAAAACATTTTTCACATAAAAAGATAAGCTCAAAGTTTCATAGTAACCTACTAAAAAGGACTGTATGTTTATCTAGTCTTGGTAACCAAACTGTTCCAAGATCTTCATACTTTAAATATAAACAAGCTTTGAGAGATTCCTTTTTTTGTTCCAAAGATATTTCACTTACCAGTAATTGTAATAAAGCTCATTTATGTAAAATAATATTAAGCTTATTACCCTAGGTTAGGGGGCGAGGCAGGTAGACAGTGAGACAGACATTCACCATCTTCTCCCTAAAAACATAGCTGGAAAAATACAGTCTCACTAACCCTGCCGGGTGAGCAGTACTCCAGGAGTGTTGTACAGGAGTGGGCTCCGTGGGGTACAGAATTTGAGCCGGAGACTGAAGCCCAGGCTGGACTTTAAAATGTAGACACACTGAAAGGATGGTGTGCCAGGGAGAGCAAATCCATGCTCACGGGTCTGAAATAAACCAGCATGACCGTTCTTTCAGGTTCAAGTTTTGAAACTGCTTGTGAACTTGTCTGAAAATCCAGCCATGGCAGACGGACTACTTAGTGCCCAGGTAAATAGCTAAGATACGTGTTTTCTAACTATATAAATATATAGATTTGGATGGATCTAGAAAGATTTATCCCAAAAATGTTAACAGATTATCTGTGAGGAGCACAGGGTTTTGTTTTGGTTTGGTTCTCTTTGCCTACACAAATTTCCTAACTTTTCTGTAATGAACCAATTTTACTTTTAAAAAATCATTTTGGAAGGGGCCTCCCTAACAACCACAAATTGTTCTGTCTCTCCATTTTGGGATACACGTATGTGACCGCATCTCTTCCCCTTGATGTGTTCGCACGTCTCCTCATGGGCACTGAAACACTAGTCCCCAGGATGCGCCACATGCCGAGCCCAGCGCCAGGACACACCAGTGAGCACAATCGCGCAGCTTATGAGAAAAAACAAAACGTAGCAAACGAACACAATAACTAAAAGCGTCCTGAAGGAAGCGAAGGTGGTGCAGACCCTGACCGGGGCTCCACTCCTGTAAGGGAAGGTTACAGTGGGCACGACGTGTCTGAGGAACTGAGGAGCCACCGGGAGGGCTGAATGATGGACCTTAAAACGGATGTGGATGTGGGTGTTTTTCCCAATGACTACCTTTTAGAACTCCAAGAAAATAGTATTTTTCAACTAAAACAGTGAAACCTTTGTTTCCGTTAGTGTAAAGCGTAAGGGTGCATAAGATTTTACATTGATGTTAGGCAATATTAGGGATAATTTTCTATGACCCTTTTTTTTTTTTAATGTATTCAGTGTAGTTTTAAATTGTGAAAATATACATGAAAAATGTTTCCGTGAATCATTAACACTCACGGTTTCGCTCTTTCAGGTGGACTCCTCATTCCTTTCCCTCTATGACGGCCACGTGGCAAAGGAGATTCTTCTTCGCGTTCTCACATTCTCCCAGAATATAAGTAACTGCCTCAAGAAAGAAGGCTGCTTAGCTGTTCAGCCTACTTTCCCTAAAGGTTCCTTGTTTTTCCTGCTGTACGGAGAAGAATGTGCCCAGAAAATGAGAGCTTTAGCTGAACACCGTGATGCAGACGTGAAGGAAAAGGTAATGGTTCTGACTGGTGGCAGTTTTCATCTTCCAGCTGCTGAGTCTAAACAGTAGATCTCACATTTCATCATTAACACAGCTGGACCCTGCCATGGTCTTCCGGTTTATTTTGAACCATTTTATTGATATCAAATGAATAGAAGAGCTTGTTCTGACACCATTTCTTTCCATTTTGCCATTTGCTGAGTTTACTTCAGTTACCACCTTGATGTGACCAGCCAGTTGCCTCATTTATGAGTAAGCTAACCTCCTGCCCGTCTGAGACCACATCTGTGTGTGACTGGCTGGCTGGTTCAGGGCCACTTGCAGGAACGACCTAGGTCTTGCCCTTGTGAGGAGTTGCCCAGCCATACCGATTTCCCAAGTCTAATCTGAGTCAGACTGGTTTCTCGTCCTCACCACGCCAATTGGGTGTGGCGGGCTGGGGCCAATCTGATTGTTCATCTGTAGCCAACTGGTGAAATCAGTTATCTTAAAAGAAACAAGGAAGCCTGACTGTGCTTATGTGGGAAGGCCTCCAGAAAATGTGGATGTGGGGTTTTTTTTTTAAGATTTTATTTATTTATTTGACAGAGACCACAAATAGGCAAGAGAGGCAGGCAGGGAGAGAGAGGAGGAAGCAGGCTCTCAGCGGAGCAGAGAGCCCAATGTGGGGCTCAATCCCAAGACTCTGGGATCATGACCTGAGCCGAAAGCAGAGGCTTTAACCCACTGAGCCACCCAGGCGCCCCGTGGATGTGTTTTTTAAATGAAAATTATGCTTCTGTTTCTAGAGAATAGTTTCTAGAACGATAGCCCGATTCCAGGGAGTGGCACTGAGGAAAGGACTTTGCTATGTATACCTTCTTCTACTGTTCGAATTTTAACCATCAGCATAAATTTTGCAATTTTTTAAATAAAAAGGAAAGTTTCTACACATTTTCTCTTAATAGTACTTTATTCATTAATTTTCATATTTTACATAGCTGAGATTTTATACATTGTAAATTTTAGTTATTGTCACAATAGCTTATGGAATAAACATACTATTAATAGACTTCGGTTCCGCCAAGTCTTCTGTAATAATCCAATTCCTCCCCATCACCGTCCCCAGTATGAGGCAAGTCAGTGTGCAGCCCGCAGCTTTCCTGCTTCAGGTATTTAAGGCAAAGCTATGCGAGTATCTAATGAGTATTAGATCTCACCTGTACATACAGGGATTTCCATAGGAAGTCACAAATCCTCCAACAGAAAAGTGCGTATTGTCAGGGCTAGCCTGACACAGAAATCAAACTTGCAAGAAGTATTTTTACAGTAGAGAGGTGAAACCACGGACGTTCCCAGCTGGCTGCAGCAGTGGGGGATAGATGCTGGCTGAGACCACTGCTTAGGCTGGCATCGCTGACAAAAGTCCTCGTTTCCTGAAAGGCACATTTCTTTATAACGAATTTTTAATCTGCCTCCTTATTTAATGAAAATACATAGTCAAATGGGCACCAGATTAGAAAATAGGATTGGGCTCTGATGTGCTTCAGCAGCACTAGATTCTAAAGCCCGATCTCTTTTTTCCTCTGTTTTTAGTTTGAGTAGCTAATACCATTTCCTGGAGATCAGAGCGTTGAGTCTGAAATGTCAGAATGCTAGAGAAAAAAGGGGAGTCCTTTTTAACTGTTGGGGTCAGGGCACATCTTGGTTTTTGTTGGCTGAGACTGCCCGCAGTGAAGGATCCCTGCTCTGGGCAAGGAGGAGCCTCTTTACCATGGGGGCTCGTCCGTAAAACCTGTTGGGGTCCAGGGGGTGCCAGCTAATCAAAAGACCAAATTGAAAGTGATCACAGACGACAGAGTGAGAGGTATCACGCCACATCTCAGATTGAATGGAGGCGAGACTAAATTTGGCTTATTTTTCAAAATTTGGTTTTGCTTTTGTACTTACACCTTGCAAAAAGGTAGCTAAGTGAAAACCTGGAAGCCACGCGAATCAAATGCGATTCTACAAGGAGAGATGAAGCTCCCACGTACTTCTTCGCAAAGCAAAAGGTCAGCGTAGAAAGAAGGTGAAAGGTAATAGAAACTAAAGCTCGAGATCCGACCTAGGAAAACGCAGCAGGCCCATTAAGTGAACTGGAACAAAGTGCTCCAAGACGCGCAGTTCCACAGTACACATGAATGCAGAAATCATGTTAAGGCCATTCATGGAGAAGACAACGTAAGACGAGCTTGGTCTGCTTCACAGAGCAGAGGTAAGAGGTTCATTCTCAACGCGGCATGCAACAGCAAGGAAGGCGACCACACAGGTGAGCGTTAGGACACCAGCCCCTCCCCCCCACCTTATCCCCGTGGTCCTACCAGCTCCATTCCCGTCTGCTTGCTAGGATGTTCTTTGGAGTGAAAAGGTTTAGGGCTGTTCTGTTGTTTTCTCCTGAAGGTTATGTTACAGGGAAATTGTGCTTTTAGTGCCCCAAATCACACATATTCACATACATTATATATACACATTTCCCCTGGACTGATTTGCATCTCTGTAAGACAAAAATGCTAAATTCTGGTAAAGATCACTGACATTTATTTTGGCTATCACTCTTTAAATTTACAAAGGAGACAAAGTTGTCAGTTCTCAGGGTTTCATGTCCTAAATATATATATGCTTGAATCTGCAGCAACAAGACACTATCAAAAGCAGCATGAGCCTATTTTCAGCTTTCAGAGCTACTGATCTATATTGGGCAGTGATGTCTTAAGAAATAATGTTCTTTTATATTTTCAAAGTGCTTTAAAAAAAATCACTACTTATTCACATTTTTTGGAGGTAGGTCAAATGTCCTCTTGTTCCACGTGAGGAAACTGAGGCATAGTGAGCACAGGTGACTTACTGCAGGACACACAGAAAATCCGTGGTGGGAACAGGATTAAAATGGAGATTAAGTGGCTAATAGGTGGTGTGCATATATATACATGTATGTGAAAATAAATAGAAAACCTATTTTGATTATTTTGTGTAAATAACACTTGCTTCATGGAGACGGGGAAGCCAGGAGCACAGGATGGGCCTCTAATGTGTCTGATCAGCTCCGGTGGTAGGTAGAGCAGTCAAGGGCCACAGAGCCCCTACGGAACTAAACTCTGGTCAGCTAATTCCCCAAAACCATTTCTTTCTCAACTGCTAGTGTTCCACACTAGCTTAGTCAAAGTAGAATCGGGCTTAGAGGTCACGTCATATAAAAATATAAGCCATCTGAATCCTGTAAAACTATATAGACCTTACGGATACATTCATGGTTGGAGTAAAGAAAGGAAGTAGGAAAATGAGTAGATGGAGAGAAAATGGAATAGCGAATTAACATTTAAAGAACTGCATTTGTCTTTGTAAAATATTTCCTGGCAGCTATCTTTGTGCTTAGCAGGTGTGACTTTTAGATTAAAAACAGAAAATGTCATCAATCATGTCCTCCTAAGCACCCCCCTTCCCTGCCCCTCGCCAGCCCTGCTTCTGATTTGGGGATTGTAGATGTAAAACAGAAAATACTTGTCTTCTTTTAAAAAAGTAAGTCTTTAAAAATAGGAACTTTGCCCAACCTCTTATGTTTCTGTGCTTAAAAAAAATAAATCACTGCACATCTGCATATAAGCTAATCTGACCGAGCAGGGAGGGCTGCTGTAAGCATGTGGGTGGCTGTGTCCTCACATCCTCTAATGTGAATAGAAAACAGGTTTAGACGTGCAGCCTCTGAAACCGTCTCGTTAGATAGACTCACCTTGTAGGAGGCCCTTAACCAGAAGAACAGAAATGAGACCTTAAAATCTGTTTTCATAACCTCCAACTTCTACCACTAACTATAATATTAAAAAGAAAATTCCATTGCAATGCTTATACTATCGAGAGGGTTTTAATTGCCCTTCACCAATTCGCTGTGTAAATAACCCACCTCAGAACTCCTGCTTCTCTGTATGGATTGGCAGGCGGAGCAGCAAGCAAGTTATCACGCAAACCAGAACACTAACTCGTCGAAGTTGTTTCCTAAATGTCAGAAATCCTCGTGTTCATGCGTTTGTGAATCTGAGCTTCGCGGATACCTTCATCACTGACGGCTCCCGTGCTCATATTTATCTGGAGTTGTCCTCACCAGCATGCAGGTATCTGGATTCCCCATGCTTCAAGACAAAAAAATCTTCCGTCTTAAGTCCGTATCTTCCTAGAGCCTCGCTCAGCTTCACTGGGGGCTCCAAGTAATGCTGGCAAAGGGCAGACAGGGAGGGAGGAATGGAAAAGGATTAACCATGCATATATTTGGGGGATATTTCAAGTAAGAGTTGAAACTAAAATGACCAACATATGGGGCGCCTGGGTGGCTCAGTGGGTTAAGGCCTCTGCCTTCAGCTCGGGTCATGATCCCAGGGTCCTGGGATCGAGCCCCGCGTTGGGCTCTCTGCTCAGCAGGGAGCCTGCTTCCTCCTCTGTCTACTTGTGATCTCTGTCAAATGGGTAAATATAATCTTTAAAAAAATAAATAAAATGACCAACATATGCCTCCTTAACATCCTTTTCATTCAAGCAGCAGCAGATGAGTCCATCAGTTTCTGACCTAGAGTCATTACTTCGGCAGAAATACCAGACTTATCTCTTCAAGTACATGAATGTCAAATGTGGTGCCAGCCTAGACTGAACATACTGGACTGCATGACATCCGGTCACTGCTTCACTACATGAAATTCCAGCCTAAATGGAATCAATACCAAAGACACTATTACAGAATGAGAGGTTACCAAGCAAGATCTCTGAAGAGGAGAGAAGCTTAGGTTATAAGTCAGAGTGCATATATGTAAGCAAACTCTGGAGAAAAGATTTCTGGCTCATAGAAGGTCGCTCCCCTCAAACCACCAGCCAGGCATCGACGAGAGCTCTAGTCTCCAGCATACAAGGAAGACCCCGAGAACAGAGCTAAGATAGGTCAATGTCCTCATTTCCCCTTCTCCTTTATTCCGAGGTTGTTCTTTTCTCAATTTCAACTAGAAAAGCTGTAAAATGAGAAGTATAAAGTAAGAATAAAAAAATCTATCTCTGATCCCATGGGCAGTGATGGGTCTGCCTCCACCCGTCAGACAACATCTGACCTCAGAGCGCCAATCTGGAGTAACCAGCATCCGTCCACTCCCAGAGCAATAAGGGAATGCTAAGAAATGGGTAAGATGTTATCACACTGCGTAACACAACGTGGGGAGAGAGAGGGAAGGGTAATAAGCGCAAAGATGGAGGTTCAATTTTACATACCACGGGTTAAGAGCAGGTTAAGAGATCCTCTATTAGACGGCAGTGTTTGACCCAAGACCTGGCGGAGGACGACTCTGGGCTTGGGAGGCAGTTGGGGGAGATGAGTGGGAGGGAAACTAGTGACTGGGGTCAAGGCATAAAGGTCATTGCCTTTGAGAGTGCTGAGAACAGATAGGAAGGGGCAGAGTGGTAACAGTGCAAGTAGTGAAAAGTAGTCCAAGTGTGAAATACTCTGGGGGTGGGTGTACCTGACTGGTTAGTAGATCATGCAACTCGCTTGGTCTTGGGGGCCATGTATTCAAGCCCCATGTTGCGGGGAGCAATTACTTATGTATGCTGAAGTTTGAGCTGACTGCATGCGGGGTGAACAGAATGGGGGACAGAAGAGAAGTCCAGGTTTTGACCTGAATAACTAGAACCATGTTCTGAGATGTAAAAGAAACAAGTTTGAGGGAAGATCAGAACTCAAGTTTTTGGTACCTAATGGACATCCAAGTGGAGATGTCAAGCAGGGAGCTGGATAAACATGGATTATGGAGAAAACTTGGGAGGGAAAGGTACAGTGGACCAATGGCCCTCAGACTGAAGATATCCCCAATCAAGGGAGTGACCCACTAGAGAAGAGGCCCAGAGAACAGGGTCAAAGGGCACTCCCTGCTGTGGGGGCGGGAGATGGGGACATGGTGACCCCAAAGAGACAGCCAGTGATGTACTAGGTGTAAGACACATAGGTTGGCTAATAGTATTAGCAACATGATCTTTTCTCCTCTCTCGCTGGCTTATGCATCATGGAGGAAATTGCTAATATTCCCAATAAAGTGTAACTTTAACAGCTTAAGTCAAAATTCTCCCCTTGCAAAATTGTTAGTATAAGAGATTGAAAAATGAAATTCCTTCCCACTGAAAAATGACTTGCTTTGTTGAGTCTCACCATCCCTGTCCCCCCGCCCCCGCAATACACACACACCCCAGTGCTCTACAAGTCTTGGCCAACAACACAATCACCCTACACTAATTGTTTCTTTGTTCGACACTTTAGTAATGGGCTCTAATTTAGTGTGGATTTTGATGTTGCCTTCTCTCTGAGTTTCTTCACAGGTCAATTACTGGCTGTTTTGGCCATTAAGAAGGTAACCCTAGAAGAAGGCAAGAAAGCCTTCTGAGTGAGTGGTGGCAATCTCATTGTCCAAACACTTTAGTCCCACAAGGGAAGTAAAAATGCCCCACAGCCAAACAGCAGGTATGAATCCAGCAAGACATCAGATGAGAGGAGTGAAGGGGCAGAGGAAGTGCCCAGCACTCGCCCCATGAATCAACCTGCCCAGACATAACCTAGCTTATGTGATGCCTGAAATTCTCATAATTGCTGAGATGTATATATGGCAACATCTAGTCTAACTTTTTCAGTGTTGCCAGGTGAAGGACATCCTCAGTCTGGTATTATAGTAAGTAGCTATTAGAACTACCTCTCTGCAAATCACGTTGAAGTGTTTACTCATACGGTAAATATCCAAAAATTCTTCTTCATAATTTAACAAACTCATAGTTGTCCAGTTTATGCCTCTAATGCAGAGTGTGAACATACTCTGAATTGCTAAGATTTATTAATTTACTTGTTATAGGTTTCATTAAGAAATAAAGATGGTGGTTAGATTTTTAACAGGAAGAATTCCTGGGAGGCTGAATAACACTAACTCTTGAAGATGGTGGTTTCTATCTTCTCATCTTCCTCATCTCAGGAAAGTAATCGGGAAGATGGTCATGCTCTTCATTTAAAAATCTAGGAGTCGGGACGCCTGGGTGGCTCAGTTGGTTAAGCAGCTGCCTTCGGCTCAGGTCATGATCCCAGCGTCCTGGGATTGAGTCCCACATCAGGCTCCTTGCTCAGCAGGGAGCCTGCTTCTTCTCTGCCTCTGCCTGCCACTCTGTCTGCCTGTGCTCACTTGCTCTCTCTGACAAATAAATAAAATCTTTAAAAATCTAGGAGTCATCCTTGACTTTTTTCTTTGAACAGGTTTAATAAAATTGTAGGACTTCATCTAAGTCTCTGTGTAGATCATACATAGACACGTGTACCTAGATCTACACCCATGAGCTACATCTATGGAATAAGAAAGCCACCGAATGGTACAGTATGCCACAGGAAACCAGCATCCAATTTCCCCTTCACATACACGCAGGCGCTCTTGTTCTCATTCAACCTCCCTGGCCCTGGGGTCATTCATTCATTGGCTCCCCAAGAGCGCCTGGCTCAGGGATGCTGCATCACGGAGTGGGAATTTGGACTTGGGGCAGGAGGGGGTGGGCAGGCCAGAAACAGAGCAGAGGGAGTTCCTTCAACAGCCTGAAAACACAGGGTTCCTGCAGCGTGGCCCTGGGATGACGAAGAGGCCACACAAAGCAAAGGAGAAGATGCCATGTTCAACCATCCATTTCTAAATTTTGCATAGGGTAGGACCCGAATCCAGGAAAGGAGAAAACGTTTTGCTATCCCTCTGCGTGATCCCAGAATCTTGGTTAAGAGAGTTCTAGGACTCACCTACCTTATGGAAAAAATCAGCTCTTCTGCGTTAGTCTAGGAATAAAACCATTTATTCCAACACCTGGCACACAGCACTCCTGAATGAATAACGTACTCCTAAAAAAGTTCCAAGCTGTCCAGCCTCACTTCCCATATGACCGTCCATGTCACATCCATACTCTGGCTCAACTACTTCCTCACCATTCTCCTTTGCTTGCTGCCTCTAATCCTATGCTCTGCCCCTTTCTCCTCTTGAAATGCCTTCCTACCTTGCCTTCTCACAGAGAAGTTCAGATGTCCCCTCTTCCAGGAAGCCCTCTCTCCCTAATCCCTCCAAATCACGAACAGTCCATGACTCATGAGACCACTCTGTCCCACAGTGAAGCACTTCTTTCCACTCCTGTTTTAGAATTACACCCCCTTACACCTTCTGCTAGAACATAAGTCCCCTGGGCGGGGGGGGGCTGAGGGTTCATTTTTCTATTTTCCAAGACTATACACATTTGGTTCTATAAACACATGCTTCAGTAACAGAATTAAGTCCAAAGCACAGTATGGAAGGAGGGTTTTTTCGCTGTATATAAATACCGTTTTACCAGCTAGTGTGATTGATCCCCTTACTGCACAAGAGGTCTGCGCATGTGTGGTGCCAGTCTGGCCTCTGAGCTCACTGCAGGGGAAGCGATGCTGGAACCTTCTCGGGTCAAGCACATAACCAAAGTGATGTTTATCATGATCAGACTCACCTCATTTGCTAAGGCAAAAGTTCCCCAGTGAATTGCCACAGATTTCCTTGTCTGAACGTCAATGTGAATCCTCACAGCTTCTTCTGGGTCTACGTGCTGGTATTTCATAAACCACCTGATAAAACAGCAATTTATTAATTCTGGCCTTTGGAGTACACCCTCAATTCTAATTACTGCTTCATTTAATCAGCCTTGAAACGTTCTGCACAGGAGTAAGACAGGCAAAAGCCATCTCTTTTAAGTCCATTTTTCTGCTGGAAAACAAAATAAGCAAAAATCTTATACAAATTGCCACACACTTGCTAAGTCTCAAGGAAAGCTACCTTTTGCAAGCCAGAATGTCATTTCAGGAGCATTTGATTTTACTGACCATTTATTCTGAAGGTACATCCTACTCTCAAAGTAGATCCTTTGCAATCCTGGTATGAATCAAAGAAACTAATGGGTCGAGAGCTAGAAGCCAAAAGCGTGATTCAAGATAACCTGAATAAACTTGCTGAAACCATTTTTTTAACTTGCTAAAGCAAAAAGCAAACAAAAATTAGTGTAGGATATTTAAAGATTGGGAGCAAAAAAAAAAATCAGTTGCTATTCAAGGATGTTATTTAAACACCATACACCATACTGAACAGTGAGGTATAGGATTTAGAGGAAGAGTACCTGTGGGAGGCTACGGGGAGGCAGTGTGGAAACAGTGTGAGGCTGCCCGAAGTCTGGGAGGGCAGGGCCCAGGAGGCTGGGGCCTGCAAAGAGACCCCAGCTCTATCCCTGCTGGGTATGTGGAGCTCAGGCCTTCGGCTCCAGTTCTGCTGCATCGAGACTCACAGACTTGGACTTGGCACAGGTGCTTCTGTGTTTCACAGAACACACCACAGACAAGTTCATCGGCAACAGCAAAAGGGTTGTTATTTACTGCTGGGAGCTGCTGAGCCCTCTGGGAGCCTAGAAACAGCCACTGTGTTCTACTCAACAGGGGATTAGAGAAGCACTGTTCTGTCCTGCCTCCTAGCACTTGGAATCCAGGGCAGGATGCAAACAGTTTTTGGTATTTCTACTGATTTTTTTTTCTTTAAACTCCTATAGCCAATCAAAGTGATGGACATACTCCTTTCCACCCTTCATGTCTATCTGAAATAAATTCAGAATTTTTATTTTGGTGTGAAAGTTAAAATAAAAACTTAACATCCTGGGGTACTTGCCTGGCTCAGTCAGTGGAACATGTGACTCTATATCTTGGGGACAGGAGTTCAAGCCCCACGTTGGGCATAGCTTACTTAAAGACAACAACAACAAAACGTAAAACAAAACTTCTTACCAGCTTGCATAGAATATCTGGTGACAGATCCCCACAGGGATACTACTGAAAGCTGCTTGGGTGTAATCATCGTACATTCAGAGAGTACTGAAACCGTGCTGGTAACCTTAGTTCTAAAACTCTTAGTACTGACCAGAGAGATGGACCATGCAGCAGAAGCTACACAGTCTAATTCTTAGAGCAAATATTGTGCTTCTGGCCTTCTCCCAGCTTAGTAACCGGACAGCAATGCAAGCAGGAAGGGGGAATTCTGTGAGGGAATTTGTATAGTGAATCCGTACAAAATATACAATCATGTATATGGGATCTTTATATATATTGTGACACAGGAAAAATCTTCAGAATTACAAATAAGGTATTCTAATATATTAAGAATACCCTGAGGGGTGCCTGAGTGGCTCAGTCGGTTAAGTGTCTGCCTTCAACTCAGGTCATGATCCCAGGGTCCTGGGATCAACCCCTGCATCAGGCTCCCTGCTCAGTGGGGGGCCTGCTTCTTCCTCTCCAACTCCTGCTGCTTGTGTTCCCTCTCTCGCTGTGTCTGTGAAATAAATAAAATCTTTAAAAATTTTTTTTTAAAAAGGTGGAAAACCAAAGTTCAAAGACAACTGATTCATAGTAATTTTTAAAAATAGGGCAGAAGTATCTAGTGCCTTTAAGACACTAGAAAAAAAAAGAAAAAAGCATTAATAAACAGTGAAGAAATGGTTTTAGTGAGCTTTAAAAGTTAAATACAGGGGTGCCTGGGTGGCTCAGTGGGTTAAAGCCTCTGCCTTCAGCTTGGGTCATGATCCCAGGGTCCTGGGATCGAGCCCCACATCGAGCTCTCTGCTCAGGAGGGAGCCTGCTTCCCTTCCTCTCTCTCTGCCTGCCTCTCTGCCTACTTGTGAGCTCTGTCAAATAAATAAATAAAATCTTTTAAGAAAAGTTAAATACAACAAAATCAGATGGAAACTAATAATCAGATTTGCACAATTCATTTTTGAGTTAGTGTTTCTCCTGCTTGTAGGATTGCCAAAATTAAACACCATCGTACATACAATTCTGTCTCTGTGCCTGTACCGTAGGAAAGAAGACACTTCTATTCGTGTTTATTTTCTCTTAACTGGTACCTGTCACCCAGCGTCTGCTGAAATCGAGCTGCATTCTCTGAAATCACTTCTCTTTCCCTGAGACGGACGATATGAAGGAGAGCACAGGCAGGGCTGGGTCTCCTGGGTCTCCAGTGCCCTGTGACCTTTAACCACTCTGACTGTGGGTGAGGCGGGTACAGCGGGAACAGCCACACTGAGGGACACAAGACCAGAGCAAGGGACTCACTGCTCGGATTCCTCACTTGTTCTCCGCCCAGCACAGGAGAGCTATAGCCTGGGGACGGGCTCGCCAGACGTGGAGCGTGGAGCGTTAGGTGGTTACAGAGAGTTCATGTGACGAACAAGAGGTGGCTTAGCTTAGCTGACTGGCTGATCGGTTTAACCCGAGTCAGAACCGTACCTGAACTTGCAGCTAGGCTGCAGCAATTCTTTAACCCTTTAACCCAGCTTTCCTGGTGACAGGGTCTCGGATCTAAGTCATCATGTAACAGGTGTGACGGACTGAAATACTTGATAAGAAATGTAACTGAATCTGACCCACCAACCTCCTTAACCACCGCCAGTAACAAACGTCCACCGTTAAAATCACAAACGATACCCCAAATCATCCCAAACTCGAAACTCCTTTAGAGTCAGGCCACTCGTCTCGGAGCAGGGCTGCCTCCCCGGGGGGTCCACACACCTGGGTTCATACGCGCCGATGGGAATAGCCGCAAGGTCAAAGGGGCCAAACCGTTTTCCTATCTCCTCAAAAGCCGGGCAATAACCAGTGTCTCCTGCGAAAAAAAACCGACTCCAGGGCCCCAAGACAGACCAGCTGCCCCACAGAACCTTGTTGTCATCCATGAGAGTCCTTTTACACCAGTGCTGTGAAGGGGTGAAGACAAAGGTGACCTGATCGTGGCCAGGGACACAGTTCTCCTCCCACCAGTCCAGCTCGATCACATTCTCACAGCCGCACTTCTGCATCCAGTCGAGGAGACCCAGAGGCACGAACCACCGCAGCTCCGGGCCGAAGCGCTCGTTCAGGGCAAGGACCGAGTTGTAGTCCAGGTGGTCGTAGTGGTTGTGGCTGATGAGGACCGCGTCTATCGGGGGCAGTTCGCTCACGGTGCAGGGCGCGCGGCGGAACCGCTTGGGACCCACGCGCTGTGACGGTGACGCGCGAGAGCTGAAGACCGGGTCGGTGAGGAAGATGAGCTCGTCCATTTCCACCATCACCGTGGCGTGTCCCAGCCACGTGACCCGCAGGCCGGCCTCCCGCACGCCGGCCGCCTCGGGCTCATCGATAAAATACGGCTTCAGCACCGGGAGCTCTTTATCAAGTTCCTATGCATAGAGAGAAAGAAAAGCAGCTGTTGGAGGGGATTAGAAAAAGGTACGTCAGAACAGAGTTTTACATAAATCAGAGAGAGAAGGGCTATTTGGGAGAGAACTGACCTCATTCAGTAAATGTGCTATTTTTGCTTATTGCTTAAAAATGCACACTTCTTTCTGAATCTGACTCCATAAAATCATGACAGTATAAGGTCTCAGTCCCAAATGCTGGAGACAAAGGGAAAATTAAATTGGCCACTCTGAGCACGGCTGAATGTATTAACCCTCTGAAAAGCTCTCTCCTACAGGTGCTAGAGGCCGAGCTGGCCGAGCCGTGGTCACTCTGCCATCGCCCCTACATGTGGCCGGTGCCTTTGCTGCGAACACCGGTCTCGGAAACAGCTCAGCCTGGATGGTCAACAGAACTCACAGCCATTTCTTGGCAAATCTTGTAGCTCAGATAAGAATCGGACTTTCTGAGCACACAGAGCTCAGAGCAGAGCGCGGTGCTGATACCCCAGCGACCCCCCACCACCACCCGGCCCCTGTACAGAGGGCTCGCCTCATTCCTCACCCTCAAGGCTTTCCACCACCCAACAAGCCACAGCGGATCGTGGTCCCTGCCTGTGAAGGGATTGCTTTTGGGGGGTAAAGAGATGTAAAAACGCTAACAACAAAACAGAAGCATTAATTCCTTTAGTTGGTCTACATTTTCTCCTCAGACTAAGCGAGAACAAGAAGCGGCTCTGTTTTGGGGTCACAGTCTTGGCTTTCTGAATTGTGCTTTGGCGATCTGCTCTACAGCCGGATCGAGCTCTCTTACAGGGAGACGCTCAGTGAACCCGGCCGTCCTCGTGCTGGAGGGACGCTACAGCTCCACCCTCCTTCCCCACTTTCTCACCCACCCCAGAAACCTTTCTTTCAAGCCTCAGTAACAGGACAAGCTCTTCTCCGGAGTAACTGGCTTATTCCTTTGACTGCCACTGGGAGGCACTCACCAGAGTCGGCTCTGTCCCATGCCTGGGCTGGGAAGCCGGGGTAAGTCTCCTACCAGTGCTGCCTGGCACGATGGCGCACGTTTCTTAACTGTGGCTTCTCTTCTCTGCCCTAAGAGTCTGTGTGCTCTTCTGTGTTCATCGATCTGATTTTTATTCCTACATGTATTTTTCTAAGTTGCTGCACATCAATTTTGAAGCGTCTAGTACTGGACAATTAAGGAGAAGATACGACATGCTGCAGCCCAGGAAGAAGGAACGAAGAGCCGGGTTGCCAAAGGCATCAGGGACACGGTAACCTGCGTGAGCGGCTTTAGAACTGACGAGAAGTTCATGATGCAGAGGAAAGGAAGTCATTTCAGGTGGAGAAAATGCCCAAGCAAAGGCCCAGAGCCAAACAGGAACGTGGCATTCGGGGGCGCGGGACAATCTATAAAGGATCAGAACATAGCCAGAGCCTTGAATGCCACCCAGAGACAGGAAGCATCTTAAAAAGGGGGGAGGGAGGCAGTGCCTGGGTGCCTCAGTCGGCTAAGTGTCCAATTCTTGATTTCGGCTCAGGGCGTGATCTCAGGGTTGTGAGAGCGAGCCCAGCTTCTGGCTCTGAGCTCAGCCAGGAGTCTGCTTGCGATTCTCTCCCTCTGCCCCTCCCCCGACTCGTGCGTGCACATACACACACTCTAAAAAATGAATTAAAAAAAAAAAAAAAAAAAAAGACTTGTCCCAATTTAGGTTTAGAGGAAACACTTTTAGAGTGCAAATGATGACCTGGGATGTGTCACAAGAGGTGACAGATGAAGACCAAACAAAGGAGACAGCAGTGAGACAGGCCAGAGAGGGAGGAGAGCCGAGAGGTCACAGGCGGTGTGAGCGGGAAAAGGGCCATGACAGGGGAAGAGCAGGAGCAGCAGAGGTGGAGGACGACAAAGATGCCTCTTAGCTGCTCTACGCCTTAGTCTCCGCATCTGAAAAATGGGTACAGTCGTACTTACACTTCGCTGTTGTGGGGACCATATCAAGAGTGGTAGCACACTGTAAGCACACCGTACTCTAGACGGGGCAACACATCGCAGCCCCGACCACCAGTCAGGCACCAACTTCGACGTTTTTACCGGTTTCCTTTCTCATAGTCCCTAATCTAGTTAAGATCCTGAATACTACCCGGACACGTTAAAGTCTTCCTCAATGCTCAACTGTCTTCCTGTCAAACTCAATCCCTACCCACGAGCCACCTCAAAAGCAGCCTACTTCCAGAGGACCACTTTCCCCTCCTAGAACAGCTTCACAGACTCTACTGATGAACAAAACCCGACTCACCGCCTCAGCCTAGCAGGACGCCCGCCAGTGGACTCCCCCATTTTCCCTTCCAGCAGTGTTTCACCCAACTCCTGCAGATGGTGTCCCACCTACACGGGGGCTGCTTGAGAGCCCCTCACGATACTGATCCCGCTTCTCACATTCAAATGCCCTCTCTCTAATCCCGTGGAGACCGTAATCGAACTGTGTACCCTTCATGGGGCCAACACGGGGTCTCGACAGGGACAATCACTCCAACCACTCACCCTCCATGCCATTTTGCTCGTGCACCAGCCTGTGGACATTCTGCCCAAACCCTGGCTGAGTGTATAAAGGACGTATCTCATGTCTCACTCAACTTGGAATCAGCCACAGCACCCAGTGCACAGGGCAGTGATGAACACATCACTTGCTCAATAAAATGTGTTGGATGAATGAGTGTAAATTTTTCCGATCGGTTTTCAAAGTTGGTAGTTAGGGTTAGTGAACAAGAACGAATGTTCCGTGGTATCCTTTCAACCATGGAGGAGGAGAGAGGGAGGGAATTAAATAAATAACGTTGCATCTGGTACACCCATAACTGGAGGTACAGCTCCTATTAACTATGTCCACTTACAGGGGAGAAAACGGTGATGGCAAACACACAAGGTCACAGCGGGCCTTCACACTTACTGCCTTGCACCACTGACTCCTAAGTATGATCTCATTTAATACATATTTTTCTAGAAAATAAGTAACAGTCCAGGGATCCGACAGTAATCCACCTCTTATTCTCCCCTGAGGATACAAGGAAACTTTTGGAGAGGGCAGCTAACGTGCCTTATCCTGATTCCAGTGATCGTTTCATGGGAATATATATAAGGCAAAACTCATCAAATTATATTTTTTGAACAGGTGGAGCTTGGATTAGGTTATTAAAACCATTTTAAAAATCTTTAGCAGCATCATGTGTTAAAAGGGCATCAAAATATTCATAACAAAATTCCCTGAAAACATTTGTACTTTCTTTTTGCTCTAATTTTAAAAGCCACTTGAAGTTCCCAGTCTCCCATGACCTACAGACTGGTGGGAGGTAACAAAACCCATGGCAGAGAGCTCCTGGCAGCCTCCACTACTCTCCAAACAAAGGATTAACAGGGAAAAGCGCAGAAAGAAGCCAGTCACCAAGGACCACAGATGTATGATCCTATCTATAGGAAATGTCCACAAGAGACAAGTCCATAGAGACAGAAGGTAGACCGGTGATTTCCAGGGGCTGCAGGGGGGCAAGAGAATTTGGGAACTGATGACTAAGGACATGGGGTTTCTCTGAGGGGTAATAAAAATGTATTAGATGTGGGAACAGTTGTACAACTCTGAATGCGCTGAAAACCACTACAACTGTAGAGTGTGTGAATTAAAGCTCAACAAAGCTATTTTTTAAAGGCCAAGTACTGACAACACATCTGAACTAAGCAATCATACCTTCATGTTTCCTCCTGCATGCGGTTTCTAAGCCCATCACAAAAGAACACCTTATTTTAAAGAATCTGATCTCTACCACCACTGTCCCATAAAACGCAAAGAAACAATCTATAATTGAGATTCCAAAAAAAGACAAAATAACTTTGTCCTTTTGATCCTCAGAGTCTGAAAAAGCATGCAGAGGGGCACCCATCTGGCTCATTTGATGGAACTCACGACTCCATCTTGGGGTCATACATTCAAGCCCCCCGTTGGGTGCAGAGATTATTTAAAAAAATAAAATTTTAGGGGTGCCTGGGTGGCTCAGTGGGTAAAGCCTCTGTCTTCGGCTCAGGTCATGATCCCAGGGTCCTGGGATCAACCCCTGCATCGGGCTCCCTGCTTGGCAGGGAGCCTGCTTCCTCCTCTCTCTCTCTCTGCCTGCCTCTCTGCCTACTTGTAATCTCTGTCTGTCAAATAAATAAATAAAATCTTTAAAACAAATACAGGGCGCCTGGGTGGCTCAGTTGGTTAAG
>PISX010018197.1:0-41309 GCA_004024625.1 Mellivora capensis | reverse complement strand
CTGGAAGAGATTATGCTGAGTGAAATAAGTCAAGCAGAGAGAGTCAATTATCATATGGTTTCACTTATTTGTGGAGCATAACAAATAACACGGAGGACATGGGGAGATGGAGAGGAGGAGGGAGTTGAGGGAAATTGGGGGGGAGATGAACCATGAGAGACTATGGACTCTGAAAAACAACCTGAGGGTTTTGAAGGGGTGGGGGGTGGGAGGTTGGGGGAGCCAGGTGGTGGGTATTGTGGAGGGCACGCATTGCATGGAGCACTGGGTGTGGTGTAAAACTATGAACTCTGTTACGTTGAAAAGAAATAAAAAAATAAAAAAAATGTAAAAATACTCTAATATTAAAAAAAACAACTTTAACTCTGATTTTCATTATAAAAAGTTAAAGGCAATATTTAGAAGAAATAAAAATAAACTATAATCACCTGATAACATGTTATTTTTCTATAGTTCCTTCAATTTTCATTTTTAAATTTTAGTCAGAATAAAAGTTTTCTATTTTCCATAAAAAAAAAAAAAGAAAACACACCATCTCTTTTCTCAAAGAATTTATAGCAAACTAGGATATACACAATACTTATACAAATATTAACATTAAAGCCACTTAGGAAATAGAACAATGATTAATTAATAGTAGTTAACTGCAAAGGGAAAAGTGCATAAATAAACACTCATAGTTAATTGGATAAAGCTGAGAAATATTCTCAGAAAATGATTTTGGTTGAATCTTAAAATTTTGTTTTTATTTTAAATTATATTTTATACATACAAACACAGAGTGAAAGAGTGAGAGACAGCAATATCAGGAGACTCTGAAAGGCATATACATATAAAAGAGGAATCTATTCTGTCTTCTCTCTTCAGCGTCTCTTAACAATTACACACAATACTTTTTTTTCCATATTATATTGACTCTTTGTTTTCATCTTACTAGGTTCTAAAATTTAAGGTCATGGGCTTTTCATAAAAGCCGTATAGTAGTTGAACTAAAGCAGCTGATGAAACAATTGGAGAGACCATTTTGACTACCACAGACCAAAACAGACTAGTGAGGCACTGTTCCAAAATGAGAAACGAACTGAAACCAGATACTTAGATGAAATATGTATAGAGAATTTAACATAAGCCATTAAGGTACTTCTGTCCATTTTGAATTCATGGGCGAATTATTACATGACGACTACTTTTTCTGTTATGTACAAATGGTTCCCCAAATGGAAAAAAAAACTATCCAGAAGGGAACTGATATTCTAAAATAGATGGTAATCAAAGTATTTTTACCTGCTTAAATAGTCTGCATTTAGAATGGGGAAAGACTGTAAATTTCCTTAAACTTTTCCTTAAAATTTTTAGCTTAGTAGAAAATAGAATAGGAAGTATAACAACAAAAACAGCATTCTTAGGCGAGTCTATAATCTTTCTCAATATTTTATAACAGCATTGGTATTTGCAGAATTCTGAATTTGCTTAGCAGTAATTTAAGTCTCAAAAGGAATAAAAATACTTTGCAAATTTAAATGCATTTATTCAGGGACCACTATAACCACCACAAAAATAGCTGTCAGATTTCACCCCAAGGTCATTACAAATCAAAGTGCAAAATAATTTTAAAAGATAGTTAAAGGGTGGATAAAAACACTAAAAGTAATAGTTGCTGCGTAGAGAAGTTAAGTAGTCAAAACATAGCCATCTGAGAATCAGTAAATTTGAACAGGGCTCTGGGATGGAAATTCCTGTACTTCTTCATTAAGTGTGAAATATGTTACATTTTGTGTGCTCAATGGATGAGGTTTTTTAACTTCAGTTGAAGCTTTCTGCTTCATTTAACTCCTTTGACACAGATAAAACAAAATGGCAAATAAAAAGCTAATTGTGTACTATATTGTAGAGATGAAAAGAATACATATTTCACAAAAAGTTTAGTTACAATCTATGTTATGTTATGGAAGCCAGTTGGATAACAACTGTTTTATTATTTACTTGTTCATCCATCATCCATCCCTCCATGGGTTTGACTGATATAATTAGGATATTTTCTATGTTTAAATTAGGTGGGGTAGGAAGGAATGTAGTGGTGAAAGTGGATATGGTTTCACTGTGGTTTTAAGGATCTTAGGTAGTTTAGAAAGAAACTATAGGAAGCATTTTAGATGGTAGGATGAATTTGATACAATACAAAGTATCCAAGATTCTGCTTGGAGATGGTCAGGGAATGTTATGAGGGACATGAGATTATTAGATATTAGTTTGATCTCTGTCATATTCCTAATACTGACACTCCCAGGAAAACCGCATCTATTTCATCAGAAAGATACATATCTACCTATTTATTACTACTGCAAGAAAAACTTCTAACTTCCTGAATAGTTTGTTGTTTCATTAAAGTTTAATATAAACATACAGAACATAAAAAACAGCTGCTGGATAGTAATAAAACATCCCTGGGAGAACTCAGAGAGCAACAGTGAGTGGAGGTAGAAGTAACAGACTAGAAATTCAGAGGTGACACTAGAAAGCCTAAATTTTGCTCTCTGATAAATTTATCTTAAGCAAAGTAACTATATAAAATAAAATGTTGGGTAGCCACATTCTGCGAGCTTGCAACTGAAAAAGATGCATGAAATTAAAAGCCCTGAAAACATCTGGCTCCATTGTTCTCTCATGAAAAACTATGCTTATAAATTTAGCATATAAGTAGGTTCTTTTAAAAGTTTAAGACTTTGAAGACTATTTCTTAGAGATTCTTTATCCTTTCCAAATTGTTACTGTTGTTGCATCCTATTGGACTCTAGATGATATGCTTAGGTCTTTTAGGTTTTCATATACTTTTTTAAAAGATTTTATTTATTTATTTGACAGAGAGAGATCACAAGTAGGTAGAGAGGTGGGGGGGGGAAGCAGGCTCCCCACTGAGCAGAGAGCCCAATGCGGGGCTCGATCCCAGGAACCTGGGATCATGGCCTGAGCTGAAGGCAGAGGCTTTAACCCACTAAGCCACCAGGCACCCCCATATACTTTTTTAAAGATAGATTGATTGGTTTGAGAGAGACAGAACATGTGCCCTGGGCACAAGCAGGAGTAGAGGCAGAGGGAGAAGCAGACTTCCAAGCAGAGTCCCTGCTGAGGAGGAAGTCTGACCCAGGACTTGATTCTAGGACCCTGAGATCAAGACCTGAACTGAAGTTAGATGCTTAACTGACTGAGCCACCCACGCACCCCTCAGGTTTTCATATTTTTAAAAATCATTTTCTTTGTATTGCTTTCTAAATGATCCTAGTTTCACTTCTGCTTCATTTTGGTATAAAAGGTAATATGGAAATATGTTTATTAATTTCACAAACTGTATTGATTCTTGGGTCACATTTGTGTTTGCATTTGGATCAGAGAACACAGTTGGTAAAATATCAACTTTTTGGCATATTGAGTAAGTTTTCTTCTGCCTGCCAGTACACAATTGGCTTTGTGTTTTTTTTCATCATGTATATTTAAGTAAATTATATAGGATGAGAGGTATTATTCAATTCTCCAATATTCTGATTTTTTCTGTTAAGCCAATCCACTTCTGAATGAGAGATTTAGCTTTCCCTCTGTAAGTTCATATTTAGCAAGTTATCATTGTTTTTTTATTTGTTTTTATGTTGCATATTTTCATTGCTTTTTTTGTAAGATGAGTCCTTTGTTATTTTATAATGTCACCTATTATGTAGCTTTACAATTTTAACACTAATTACAAATTACATCCTATAAATATTATAATTTGTGATTTTGGAGCAAATTTTTAATTTTAAAAATTAATTACTTTACATTCAAATTTTATTGGATTTACAAACTGAATCTAGTTTTGCTTTATTTCTTTTAATAAGCTATTATTGATCTTGCTTCACTTTCCAGATTTTAGCATTCATTACTTTAAGAACTTAGATGTCTTATATTTTTTTCCTTGAATTTTGTTTTAATCTTGTCATAGTGTATGGTATTCTCTTTATCCTTAGAATTAAGGATTTCTAAAGAATATATCCAGGCTTTTCTATATTCAAACTCAATAAACTTTTCAACAGTGAAAATTAATTCTCTTCTATTAAAATATGTCTTCTGTGATTCATTTCATCAACACTGTCTTCTGTAGAACTTCTGTACTTATGTGTAGAGCCAACTGGATCTATGTTCCAAGTCTCTTTTTTGCTTTAGCATTTTCATTCTTTTCTATTGTTGTTTGTGTTGAGAGAATTCTTGATTTTTGTCATCTAATACTTTTCAAAAAGGATAAAAAATTGGGACACTGGGTGGCTCAGTTGCTTAAGCTTCTGCCTTCAGCTCAAGTCATGATCTCAAGGTCCTGGGATTGAGCTCCCCATGGGGCTCTCTGCTCAGTGGGGAGCCTGCTTCCCCCTCTCTCACTGCCTGCCTCTCTGCCTACTTGTGATTTCTCTCTCTGTTGAATAAATGAATAAAATCTTTTTAAAAAAGATAAAAAATTAAACTGAAATTTCCTTTGAGGTTCACAGCTTTGAGATCCAGAAAATCTATAAACTGCAATTTAATGACAATATATAGTTTCAAGCACTTTAAAGGGTAAGAAAACTCTAAACCACATATTATATTCTTTGAAAAAGCATTTACAGAAGATGGTTGTGCTTTTTAAAAATAAAATTATTACTGAAGTATAGTTGACATTCAGTGTTATATTAGTTTTAAGTGTACAACACAGTGATTTGACAATTCTATACATCATGCAATGATTACCATAAGGGTAGTTAACCATCTGTCACAACATTATTACAATATTAATGGATATGTTCCCTATACTCTGCTTTTCAACCTCATGACTTATTTATTTTATAACTGGAAGTCTGTACCCCTTTATCCTCTTCATCTATTTTGCCAATCCTCCTTCCCACCTCCCATTGGGTAACCAAAATTTTACTCTGTATTTATGAGCCCGTTTCTGTCTTTGTTGTGTTTCTTAGCTTTGACACATAAATGCAATTATATAGTATGTCTTTCTTTGTCACTTTTACTTTAATTAGCATAATACCACCTAGGTCTATCCATACTGTTGCAAATGGTGAAAATCTCAACTTTTTTTATGGCTCAGTAATATTCTATTATATATAAATACATGCACACACACAAATACACACATACACATCTTTACCCATTCATCTATCAATGGGCACTTAGGTTGCTTCTATGTCTTTTCTACTGTAAATACCACTACAGTGAACATAAAAAGGTACATGTATCTCTTCAAATTGGTGTTCTCATTTTCTTCAGATAAATACCCAGCAGTGGAATTCCTGGATCATATGGTAATTCTATTTTTAAATTTTTTTGAGGGACCTCCACACTGTTTTCCATAGTGGTTGCATCATTTCACTTTCCTACCAATAATGCACAAGGGTTCCCTTTTTAATAAAATTCACTTATTTTTGCAAGAGTGAGAGCATGAGTTGGGGGTCAGGGCTAGGGGCAGAGGGAGAAGCAGAATGAGGGACTCAATCCCAGGACCCTGGGTTTATGACCTGAGCCAAGGCAGACGCTTAGCTGACTGAGGTACCCAGGTGCCCAGGTTCCCTTTTCTATATAGCCTCACCAACACTTGTTATTTCTTCTTTTTGATACTAGCCGTTTTTACTGGTGTGAGCTGATATCTCACTGTAGTTTTTATCTGTATTTCCGTGACAATTAGTAATGTTGAGCATCTTTTCATATGCTGGCCAGCTGTATGTCTTCTTTGGAAAAATGTCTATTAAGGTTATTTGCCTATTTTGTCACTGGATTATTTCAGTTTTTTTAGTGTTGAGTTATATGATTTCTTTTTATGTTTTGGATATTAACCCCTTACCAGATGCATGTTTTGCAAATAGCTTTTCATATTCAGCATGCTGTCTTTTAATTTTGTAAAAAATTACTGTAAAAAAGCTTTTTATTTTGGTGTAGTCCCAATAGGTTATTTTTGTATTTTTTTCCTTTGTTTGAAGAGACATATCCACAAAAATGTGGATGTTCAAGAGATTGCTGCCTTTGTTTTCTTTATGAAGTTTTATGGTTTCAAGTCTCACATTTAGGTCCTTAATTCATTTGGAGCTTATTTTTGTGTATAGTGTGAGAAAGTGGTAGAGTTTCATTCTTTTGCATGTAGCAGCCCAGCTTTCCCAGCACCATTTATTGAAGAAATGGTCTTTTTTCCATTATTTTTTCTTGTCTCCTCTGTCATAGATTAACTAACCATTTATTTATTTATAATTTAAATTCAATTAACTTACATATAGTATATTATTAGCCTTAGGGGTAGAGTTCAGTGATTCATCAGTCTTATATAATACCCAGTGCTCATTATATCGTGTGTCATCCTTAATATCCATCACCTAGTTACCCCAACCCCTTATACTACTCCCCTCCAGCAACCCTCAATTTGTTTCCTATGATTAAGAGTCTCTTATGGTTTGTCTTCCTCTCTGATTTTTGTCTTATTTTATTTTTTCCTCCATTTCCCTATGATCCTCTGTTTTCTTTCTTAAATTCCACATATGAGTGAGATTATCATATGATAACCGTTTCTCTCTCACTGATTTCGCTTAGCATTAATGCCCTCTAGTTTCATTTACATCATTGCAAATGGCAAGATTTCATTTTTTTGATGGCTGGGAAGTATTCCATTGTGTATATATACCACATCTTCTTTATCCATTCATCTGTCGATGGACGTCTGAGTCTTTCCATAGTTTGGTTAATTGACCATTTAAGCATGGATTTATTTCTGGGCTCTCTATCCTGTTTCATTGGTCTATGTTTATTTTTATGCCAGTACCATACTATTTCAACTGCTCTACCTTTGTATTATATCTTGAAACCTGGGGTTATGATACCTCCAGCTTTGTTATTTTTCAAGAATGCCTTGGCTATTAGGGGTCTTTTGTAGTTCCATACAAATTTTAGGATTATTTGTTCTAGTTAATTTGTTTTAATTAATTTTGTTTTCATATCCTGTTAGTATCTCTGAATCTATTTTGGAATGTTATGTGTGTTCTTGGGATGTAAATCCCAGAAGGAAATTTATACTCCTAATTTTGACCACAGAATGCTGGTGAAGCTTTAAGCAAGTTCACCTCTACTTTGTCAGTCAGTACTGTAGGCCCTCTGGTTCATCAGGTCACCAAGAGAAAGGTGTACTGAATCTTCTTTAGTTGAGTCTATATGAATTATTCTCATCCCATAGTAATAGCAAGGATAAGAAAACATTTTAGCATTGTCACTGACTCAAGGTTCAATATGGTCTCTCTCATTTTATGAATGTTTTCCCTTGCTGCTTGATTAATAAACTGAACATATTTCTATCTTGATTATTCATCCTCATATACTTCTATTTCTGTTTCCCTTCTCTTTCTCCTTTTCCCTCACCTTCCTTTAATGCTTCATACTCTCTACACTTCCAAGAAAACTGGAAGTGCATGTGTAAAATTTGCATGGGTTGGATTTTCCTTATAAAGGAAATGGGAATTATAAAAGAAGTTATGATGAGAAAAAGTGAGTACTGCACTAGGTATTGCAAAGGGAATTTACTTCCTTTTCTTATGAACTATAGTTCAAATTACAAAAAACGAGTTCTTGCTAAAATTACTAAATCTTATAAAATAATGCTGTAACCTTATAAAGAAAAAAAAAAGAATAAAGACTAAGACAGCTGTCAAGTACAGCCTAGAATAAATACACTTTGCATTATACTACTTGCTACTAAAACAAAAAGACACATTGCTTACCACAAATAAAATGAAAAAAGATACTTTAAATTCTGGATGTTGTTTAACTTCCAAGACAAAAACTGGTTGGAACACTATTTTCTCATTCTGTATTTCTATTTTTCAGCTTCTAATATCTTTAAGGGCAAAATTTTAAAACTTTAATGGTTTGCTTATTATTACTGTTTCCACTGTTGTTATCTTGTTTAATGCCTTTACTTGACTAGGGTAACAGTCCTTATTATACCCTCAGATACTTAAGAGTTTTATTTGAATTCCATTTTACTTAGACTATACTCAGTGGATGCTATATATCCCTTCTGTACCTAACTACCTTTACAGAGAAGACGAAAGATCACTTTCCTATAAAGTTTCATGGTGAGGTAAAAGGTTCTATAAAAATACATTTCAACAGAATCCTTATAGGATGTTTAAAATAGAGGCTATTTTTTTTCCTCTGCATGGTACCTATATGATATCTTGTAATGACTGTCCCAGATTTTTGAGAAAATTTATTTTATTCTTGAAAAGACAAAGTAATATAAATTGTTTTATAAATGTAATTTATACATTGGAAACAAGTTGGAAACAAAACTTCAAATATTACAATATGTCACAATTTTCCCCCTCACTATTAAAATAATTTTATTTGCTTTTTTAAAGGAGAAATAAAAGGGGCGCCAGGGTGGCTCAGTGGTTTAAAGCCTCTGCTTTCAGCTTAGATCATGATCCCAGGGTCTGGGGATCGAGCCCCACATCAGGCTCTCTGCTAAGCGGGAGCCTGCTTCCTCCTCTCTCTCTGCCTGCCTCTCTGCCTACTTGTCATCTCTGTCAAATAAATAAATAAAATCTTTAAAGGAGAAATAAAAGCTTTAAAAATTCAATAAGAAATATTAGTTCAAGATGGTGGTCTGAAAATTACACTTAAAGTTGTTTCCTTCCTAAAATACTTCTGAAATCACAGTAAACAGTTACAGAATAGAATGGGGGAATAAATTCAGAAAAAACTTTGAGAATACTGTAAAATTACCTTGTCTTTGTCATGCTGCTTTAACAAAAATACCACAGACAGAGTAGCTTATAAACAACAAACTATTTCTCACTTCTGGAGGCTGGGAAATCCAAGATCATGTCACCAACAGATTCATTCTAATGGGGATTCCCTGTTATTGCTCCCCTGTAACATCATATGATGGAAGGGACAAGGGATCTCTCTAGATCTCTTTTATAGAGAGACTAATTCCATTTATAAGGTCCCAGCCCTAATATCCTAATGACTTCCCAAAGGCCTCATTTCCTAACACAATCACTTTGGGGTTAGGTGTCAACATATTACTTTGGTGGGGAGACACAATCATTCATACCATACCATACCGAACAAGGTTTTTAAAATAAATCTCTATATAATATAAAGTAGGAATATATTATATATATGTATATATAATATAAAGTAGGAATATATATATAATATATAGTATAATATATATTATATAATATATATATATTATATATACTTTATATATATATACATATAAAGTAGGAATAATATAAAGAGGAAACAAATAAAGTGGAGAAAACTTCAAAAACAATATAGGCACAGAAAAATCTCCAACAGGTGTAAAACCCATTCTGCTCAGTGAACCCAAGTATGTTTAGAGTTTACCAGGCACAGAATATTGTGTTCTACAGACTGGCTGGTGGAGTGTGATTTTCTCATTAAAAATACAGTGGATATTCTTTAAAAAAAGGTGAAGATCCACTAGGGAATAGAAGAGGCTCTAAGTATAAAGTTCAGTACTTCAGAATAAATCTTGTCTAATTTGACTTTAGAGGTGGTGACGGCCTATTGCAACATCTCCATTTATGTGCCTTTTCTGAAATATATACGAATGGCTTCAATGTAGGTCTCACGTTCCAAGAAGACTGAGCAAATCAAACAGATGACAGTGAAAAAGGAAAAATAAGGAGCTATACAACTGATAAATTATTGAACACCAGATCTGAAACTAATGTACTATATGTTGGCTAATTGAATTTAAATTGAATTTAAAAGTAGAAATAACTTTGAAAATATTTTATTATATTTATACTATATTGGAATATAATATTGTATTATATTCCAAGGGTGCCTGAGTGTCTCAGTTGGTTAAGTGCCTGCCTTGAGCTCAGGTCATGACACCAGGGTCCTGGGATCGAGCCCCACATTAGGCTTCCTGCTCAGCAGAGAGCCTGCTTCTTCTTCTCCCTTAGCTGCTCCTTCTGGTTGTGCTCACTCACACTCTGTCAAATATGTAAAAAAAATCTTAAAAAAACTTTAAAATTCTTATCAAAATTTTTAGATTAGAGAAGATAGCACATCTTATTTTATTTTTTAGCACTTAATTTATTTTAAAAAGAAATGAGTGTATATTCTATTGAAAAAATGGGAATTCACCCTTTTTCTTTTCTTACATTTATCCCAACATAAAGTTTAGTTTTGAAGTTTAATATCAGTGCATTCTTTTTCTCAGCTACACTGCCATTTTTATAGTATATATGGTAGCTCTGTATCAGAGCTAAAACAAAAGTTGGGGCTTTGGGTCTTTTTTTTGTCTGAATTTTTATTTAAATTTTAGTTAGTTAACATACAATTCAACATTGGTTTCCAGAGTAGAATTCAGTGATTCATCATTTATATACAACACCCAGTGCTCATCATATCGAGTGCTCTTCAATACCCATAACCCATCTAGCCCATCCCCCCCACAGCTCTCTCTATCACCCCTCAGTTTATTCTCTATATTAAGAGTGATAGCACACCCTGGGGTACCTGGTGGCTCAGTTGGTTAATTGACTACCTTTGGCTCAGGTCATAAACCCAGCATGCTGGGATTGAGCCCCTCATCAGGCTCCCTGCTCAGTGGTGGGGGTGGGGTGGGGGGGGAGTCTGCTTCTTCTCTCTCTCTATTAAAAAAAAAAGTGATAACACAACCTTAAAGCAAGATCAAATTGTTATTCAAAGGCTCAAAGGCAAAAACAAAACAAAACACATCAGTGAAAGGAAGGATTTCTCGAAATAAGAAAATATTTTAGTAAGACATCTGGCTTCTGCTCTGGGACAGACAACTAAAAGGATTGTCACTCTCACCCCTATAAAGTAATAGATACAGATTAATTTTAAAATTCATGACTTTTTTCAAAGTCAAGAACTGAGAGCTGAGATTGCAGAGCAAAGAACTGGCCTTAGAGCTAGGGAAAGACAGGCACCTGCTGGGAGAGAAGAGGTGAGATTACGTATTTATCTAGGGAAGATATATCAGACATCTTTAAGAAAAATTTAGCCAGAAGAGTTAATGAGTTGATATAAGCCAAATGTAGTATGTTTGGCAGTATAAAGTCCCTGGAAGATTACAGAATTTATAAATACCCTTTCGTATTAGGCTAAGTGAATGAAACTAGACATCAACTATTACATATTGTATGATTCTATTATCTATGGTATTCTGGAAAAGGCAAACTATAAGGTTGTAAAATCACTTGGTGTTATGCATTGGGACTTGGGAGGGAGATGTTGATATGAAGAGACTATATTTGGGATGCTGGAACTGTTCTGGATGAAAGTAGTGGTGAATATACAACTCTGAATTTGTCAAAACCCATGGAATTGTATACCACAAAGAGTGATTTTTAATATATATAAATTAAATAAAAATCTGGATGGTAAGATAGATGAGATGACAAAATAACTGAATTACAACTGAGTCACATAACCATATTGATGGTAATGGGGGAAAAATAAGCTATTCTAAATAACCGTGTATACCAGTGTTTGCCTGGATATTATATGGATAAACATATATAAAGAAATGTATCCAGTATTCCATTCTGGTTGATAAATGTGGTTTTCCTTTGGATATGACTTAGCAAATATAAAAATACTTTTAGATAGGGCTTAACAAATAAATAGTTTGTATATAATGAAAGCAAGGTTTATCACTATTGGAGAAAAAGTTATAAACAACTAAATGAGAAATACTAAAACAAACCTTGTACTGCGGCCTGAAGTATTGGTACAGACATATGATAGAAGACATAAGATAGATGACAGATTACATACATATACATGCACACATAATTATAGATGTGTGTGTATACAGGAACTGGTAAATATGTATTCCTGTATCTGCACTGAGAGGGTCTAGAAGCAGCAGCAATGAGCACAGATCTTAGTTTCTAAATACAATTTTCCAATAAAAAGATTCAGGGTGCCTTGGAGAAGTTGTTGACTTTGGGGCTGTGGCAAAAACAATACAAGATGTGCCTACAGGATCTACTGCTATCAGAGACCAAAGTTACATAATAAAAAATAGATGGGGGCATGTTAAAAGAATACAGGAGCCAACTTGAAAGAGCTCCCAATGGACAAAGCTAGGACAATGAGTAAAAAATAAGGGATGGCAGAATAGGATTATAACCTCTAAGTAAAATAAATACCTATGAGTGCATGCAGCTATAAATAAATAACTGAACAAATAAATGGGAGGAAAGGATATCACTTCCTTATAAAAGAAAGGATGCAGGAGGAGTAAGGAATATAGAAGGTCCTCACTAGAACACTACAGTAACAACTGGTGCAGGCAAGACCGAATACATGATAAAAGTAGTGAATGTTTAAGCACAGAGGTTATATTCATATTTTTAAAATATTCTACCCAAATTATTAAGTAATTACAAAAGGAATAATGGTAATTATACAATGTAGAAATCTGATAGACACACCCTTCACCAACGTAATGTAACATCAGTAAAAGTTATCAATATAATGTAGACCCAAATAGGGTACACCGGAAAAGGACTATCAATTCTGTGGTACCCTTTCTCAAAATGTATAACCTCAATATACTCATGAACAAATTCCAAGCAAAGATTGAGGGACACTGTACAAATACTGTTCAAGGTCTTGAAATAAAAGACTGAGGTACTTTCAAAGATTTGAGAAGAATAAGGAGATATTACATGTAAATGCAGGATGAGATCCTGAATTGGATTCTGTAACAGAAGTCTATTAGTGGGAAGAAAGAAAGACAAAATTTGAAAAATGCCAGTGTTTAATTAATATCACGTCCAAAATTAGTTTCTTAGTTTTGATAATGGTCCTCTATTATGTAAGATAAATACTCATAAGGGAAAACTGGGTGAAAGGCATAGTGAAACTGTATTTTTTTTTAGAAATTTTTTTAAAATTTATTTATTTGACAGACAGAGATCACAAGTAGGCAGAGAGGCAGGCAGAGAGAGATGAGGAAGCAGGCTCCCTGCCGAGCAGAGAGCCCGATGTGGGTGGGGCTCGATCCCAGGACCCTGGGATCATGACCTGAGCCAAAGGCAGAGGCTTTAACCCACTGAGCCACCCAGGCGCCCACAATTCTTAATCTCTTATTGAACCTAATTTATAAATTAAACTTTATTGTAGGTATGTATGTATTATTTTTGCAATTATCCTCTAAGTTAAAATTGTGAGACTAATTTTTTTTTTAATTTAAAGTTTTGTACAGTAACACTGAGAAATTTTTCTTAAACCAACAGCAAAAATTAATGGTATGAAATTTTTCACAGAAAACTTATAAATATCAATCCAAGTAAGTCCAGTTATCAGAAACAGTAAAAACAGAGAATAATAAGGAAATATTAGGTACAAATGTTCAGAATTCAAATAATGTGAACCATTAGATTAAATGTATCCACTAAATGATTCACAAAATAAATGCTCAAATACCTTTTCCTAAACATAGGCAACAGACTTTCAAATCACATGGGTAAAGAGAAGACTACATAAGCTTTAAAGAGTAAAAGTACAAAAAAATTACAACAGCAAAAATAGACAATGCCAGATTCTCATTGAAAATATTGCATAGTGTGCAATAAAAGAGATATTTCCCGGGCACCTGAGTGGCTCAGTGGGTTAAGCCGCTGCCTTCAGCTCAGGTCATGATCTCAGGGTCCTGGGATTGAGTCCCACATCAGGCTCTGCTCAGCAGGGAGCCTGCTTCCTTCTCTCTTTCTGCCTGCCTCTCTGTCTACTGTGATCTCTCTCTGTCAAAAAAATAAATAAAATCTTTAAAAAAAAAAAGAGACATTTCCCTAGAATTTTGACAGAAATTGACTTTGAATCCAGAATTATATAACTAGGAAAAATAAAAACCAAAAGACAAAGATTTTTCTAGACTTATAAGACCTCAGAGTATCTACGGGCATATCTGTCACTTTCAGAAAGATATCGCTTGAACATATGCTCAGCAGAATGAAAAAGGAATTAAGTAAATGAAGACTGAATAGGAATTCACACTGAAAAACATTCGAGGGACAAATAGGCAAGCCCTTTAGAAAGCAGTCAGTATTACAAAGAACATTAACAGGGGTGCCTAGGTGGCTCAGTGGGTTAAAGCCTCTGCCTTCAGCTCAGGTCATGATCCCAGGGTCCTGCGATCAAGCCCCGCATCGGGCTCTCTGCTCCGCAGGGAGACGCTTTCTCCTCTCTCTCTGCCTGCCTCTTTGCCTACTAGTGATCTGTCTGTCAAATATATTTAAAAAATCTAAAAAAAAAAACAAAACAAAGAACATTAACAAAGTACTACAATAAAGAATCTGTATGTCATCAATGTTGTAAGGGTATTTCATGCATCTTCTGCCAACTCTAAAGTATTTTAGACTCCAGAAAAACAAAAGCTGCATAAATATTACAATCCAAATTGAAGCAAAATGAAAATGTACCTTAAGTTCTACCCTAAGAAAATGTAATACATGTATTTATTTATTTGAAGACGGCAAGTGGAAACTTTTGGAGGTGATGGATATGTTTATCAATGTGTCACTGATTGTGGTGATGATTTGACAAGTGCACTCTTACCTTCAAACTAATAAAGCTGTATGCATGAAACACATACCACTTTTTTGTAATTCCATCATACTTTGATAAAGTGATTTAAAAAAAAAGGAAAATGTTATGCATTTAACCTAAACCTTATCAATTTTGTTAATTCTTTCAAAGAACCAGATCCTAGTTTTATTGATCTGTTCTACTGTTTTTTGGTGTTTTTTTAAATTTCTGTATCATTTATTTCTGCTCTAATCTTTATTATTTTCCTTCATCTGCTGGATTTAAGCTTTATTTGCTGTTCTTTTTTCAGCTTCTTTAGGTGTAAAGTTAGGTAGTCTTTAGACTTTTCTTGCTTCTTGAGGGAGGCCTGTATTTCCCTCCTATGACTGTTTTTGCTGCATCCCAAAGATTTTGGACTGTCATGTTTTCATTTTCATTTGCTTCCAGGCATTATTTTACTTCTTTAATTTTCTGGTTAACCCATGCATTCTTTAGTTGGATGTTCTTTAACTTCCATGTATTTGTGGTCTTCCAAAATTTTTCTTCTGGTTGACTTCAAGTTTCATAGAGTTGTGGGCTGAAAATATGCTTATGTGATCTCAATCTTTTATGTATATATTGAGGCCTGATTTATGACTAGTACATGATCTATTTTGGCAATGTTCCAGGTGAACTCAAAAAGAATGTGTATTCTGCTGCTTCAGGATGAAATGCTCCAAATATATCTGTTAAGCCCATTTGGTCTAGCATGTCATTCAAAGCCACTGTTCCCTTATTGATCTTCTGCTTACATGATCTGTCCAGTGCTGTAAGTGGGGTGTTAAAGTCCCCTACTATTATTTTATTATTATCAATCCTCATCTTTTCAGTTTTTTATTAATTCATTTATATATCTGGCTGCTCCCAATTTGGGGGTCTAAATATTTAAAATTGTTAGATCTTCTTGTTGGACCTCTTTATGATGATATAATGCCCTTCTTCACCTCTTATTACAGATGTTAGTTTATAATCTAGTTTAAGTATGGCTGTTCCAGCTTTCTTTTAATTTCCATTAGCATGATAACATGGTTCTCCATTTCCTCACTTTCAATCTAGAGGTGCATTGGGGTCTAAAATGAGTCTAACCATCATATTGATGGGTCTTGTTTCTTTATCCATCTTGATACTCTGTCTTTTGATTAGAGCATTTTGTCCATTTATTGAGTAATTATTGATAGATATGAATTTAGTGCCATTATATTACCTGTAAAGTCACTGTTCCTGTAAACTATGTTCCTTTCCTGTCTTTGTTGCTTTTGGTCTCCCTTTCCTGCTCAAAGGGTCCCATTTGTTATTTCTTGCACAGCTGGTCTACAGGTCACAAACTCCTTTAGTTTGTCTTGGAAACACTCTCTCTTTTATTCTGACTGACAGCCTCCCTGGATAAAATGTTCTTGGTTGTGTATTTTTCCTATTTAGCACATTAAATATATCATTCCTCTCTCTTCTGGCCTGCCAAGTTTCTGTGGATAGACAACCTTACGTGTCTACATTGTAGGTTAAGGACATTTTGTCCCTAGTTGCTTTCAGAATTCTCTCTTTATCTTTGTATTTTGCAAGTTTTACTATGCTATCTGTTGGTGTTGACCTGTTTTGTTGATTTTGAGGAGAGTTCTCTATGACTCTTGGACTTGAATACCTGTTTCCTTACCCAGACTAGGGTAGTTCTCAGCTATAATTTGTTCAAATAAACTTTCTGCTCCTTTTTCCTGCTCTTCTTCTGAGACTGTGATATGGAAGAACTGTGCTTCGTGGAATCACTGAGTTTCCCAAGTTTCTATCTGTGAACTAATAGTTTTGTTTCCCTCTTCTTTTCAGTTTCATTATTTTCCATAGTTTTATCTTCTCTATCATTTATCCACTCCTGTGCTTCTTCCATCCTCATTCAGTCAGTTTTGCCTTTCAGTTATAGTATTTTTTTATTTCAGCCTCACTGGTTTTTAGGTCTTTTATCTTTGCAGCAAGGGTTTCTCGTGTCTTCTATTCTTTTATTTTCAAGCCCAACTAGCATTCTTATGACTGTTATACTAAATTCTTGTTCAGATACATTGCTTATATCTGTTTTGAAAAGCTCCCCTGGCTATGGTCTCTTGATCTTTCTTTTGGGGAGATTACCTCCATCTTGTCATTATGCCTTTTGTGTGTTATGAAAGTTTGTTATGTTTCCTGCTCCTGAGAGTAATGCTGTAATAAGAAGGGGTCATACACTATCCAGGGCCTGGCACTTTAGGAAGTCTTTCTGATGTATACTGTGTGTACTTTGCTATTGTATTATGGCTGTTCTTTCCCACAGGTCATTCCTCTTCAGAGTTCCTCCTTACTTGCAGTGAGGAGTTTTTGGACCATTAACTAGGTGTGCTTTGATTTGTTAAAATAAGCCCGGAAAAAAAAAATCTGATATAAAAAAGAAAACCACAAACAGGCAAACAGAAAAACTGTAAGCCTGATTCCAAAGAAAAAGAGAAAGATAGAAAGAAAGAAAGTTTTTTTTTTTAAGTTTTTAATTCCAGTGAGTTAATGCACAGTGTTATATTAGTTTCAGGTGTACCATATAGTAATTCAACACTTCCATCCACCACCCTGAGTTCATCACGACAAGTGCACTCTTTAATCCCCATCACCTATTTAACACATCTCCCCAGCAACCTCCCTTCTGCTAAGCATCAGTTTGTTCTCTCTAATTAAGAGTTTCTTTCTTGCTTTGTTTCTCTCTTTCTCCTTCTGCTCATTTGTTTTGTTTTTAAATTCCATATTCATTTTTAAAAATCTTCTTTGGAGTATCTGTTTATTTTAAAGAGATAATAAATAGAGATTTATATATATTTTTTAAAAGTAAGAGTTAAATATTTGAAAATAATTAAGTAAAAAAGGTGGAAAGGTTACAAAAAGTGTACTATGGCAAAATTCCTCATTATTTCAGAAAAGGATACAAATATAAATATAAATAAATAAACACAAATAATAGGAAATAAATGTAAAGGAAATGAATATAGAAATAGTAGAACATATATAGCAACAGAAAGAGAAATAAATGATAAATCAAGAAAGGAAAATAAAATATTTTAGAAATATATTGAAGAATCTTATTAAATGGAAACTATTAATTATAAAATTAGGGTGGTGTTACAAAAAGTAGGGATGATTAATTTTAATTTTGAGTTAATACTGTAGTGTAATGTTTTAAATTTTTTGAAAGATTTATTATTTTAGAGAGAGTGAGTGAACATATGTGTGCATGTACACACACAAATAGGGGGTGGGCAGAGGAAGAAAATTCTCAGACTCCCCACTGAGCTGGAAGGCTGACTCAGGGCCTGATCACACAACCCATAAAATCATGACTTGTGGTGAAACCCAGAGTCAGGTACTGAACCACCTGAGCCACCCAGGAGTTCCTTCTTTTCTTTTTTAAATATGCGTGTGAATGATATTGCACATATTTTACTATAAGATTTTATAAAGTATATTCAAATTTTCTTAGGATGAATTTGAGTTTTCAGTGGAAAAATATAATTTCTACTAACTATACTATTTATTTTATGTCTGATTGAGCTATGGTTTTCTTTTGGAAACAATAATATTGATAGAAATGGCTGTAGAACCAGTGTTCCATGTACAACATTAAAATAGTGGTATGAAATGCAGGGGAAATATGATTGTTAGAGGTAAATAGATATAGAAAAACTAAATGGGATTTATCTATAAAATTTTGAATATATTCTATGATGAAAGTCTTGTTAGTCTTCAGAGTAACAGTTATTCTGTATCATTAAAAATATTTCCTGGGACACCTGGTTGGCTCAGTTGGTTAAGCATCTGTCTTCAGCTCAGGTCATGATCCCAGGGTCTTGGGATCAAGTCCCGTATCAGGCTGTTTGCTCAGCAGAGAGTCTGCTTCTCCCTCTGCCTGCTGCTCCCCCTGCTTGTGTGCACACTCTCTCTCTTTCTGACAAATAAATAAATAAAATCTTTAAAAAATATTTTAAAAAAATTTCCCGAGTTATTTTGCTATACTGAGTTTTTATACCTATAATGATTTAGTTTATGCTGACAATGATGTAAATATTTTTTCTTCAGTAACATAAATGAAAAGCAACACAACAAATTTGTTGATCTTTTAATTAATTACTTAAAATTGAGTATCTTTTTCAATTGCAGAAGTTAAATAATTAAAATTTAGCACAAAGTAAGGAAATCTACTGCAGAAAATCAATAATGTCACAGATTTCTTTGTGATACTTTGAGGTTCAAGAAGATAAATCTTCTTGATCTAATTTTTGTAAAAATCGAGTAGACTTACATGATTTTTTTTTTGAAATCTTATTCCCTTTATTCTCTTCAACTAATCAACATGACCACCGGTGACACAACACTGTTATTGACACACAACACTCAAAAGTGGGGCCTCTCTTCACTCCACAGGGACAAGTCAGGTTGAGTAGGGCTTCCCTAATGGGGGCAAAGGAGTCTGGGGGCTGCTCGCCTTCAGAGCAGGTGTCATGGAATCTCCCCTCTTGGCTGTGACCGTTTCAAGTGTCCCCACCATTCAGGATCCATGCCCAGTTCTGTTAAGTTCCCACGTGACCTCCACAGCCATAGAGGTTTCAAGTTGCACCCTAAGCTCAGATCAGTTTCTACTCTTCCCTCTGCTTTCACCAGTGACCCTGTGACCGGTCTATTGGGCTCCTTCACGAGGGCACTTCTGAAGCCTGAAGCCAGGCCTGTGAGGAGCCGGACAAGAGGGTTTGGCTTACATGATTTTTAAAGGCAAACAGGTTCATGTTATTGTGAAATATATTTTATTTTCATCTCTTCTCAGTTCTCTGAAGGGGGCCTGAAGACAATGAACTAAGGGTAAACAAATCAGAGTGCACAGAACAAATCAAGATACAAACATAAGTTTGATGGGCATATTTTGATTTCAAATATTCCTTGGTAAGTAGTACTATAAAAGCAAATGGGGATTTTATGAGTAAAGTATGTTACAATGAGTCAAACTCATTTATTTATAAGCTCTTCTGCCTATAAACAGATTAATTTACATCTGTGATGAATAAGATAGCATATTATGTAAAATGAAATTCACTTTTTTTTGCTCATTCAATTAATACTTATTGAGAGCCCACTAGACAACTAGATTCTGTCCTAAATGCTGACTACATCATTATTGAACAGAATTCCAATAGACTCCATAATCTAGTATAGAGAAACACAAAATAAACAGTTAAATAGATAAGTGAATTGATTACAGATAAAAAGACAAACAAGTGATATATTTCATAAATATGAAGAAAACAAATTGTGTGCTGAAACAGTGAAAAATAAGGGCAAATGTCTATATTGATGGAAATGATCCTTCATTTGAACCATGAACAATGGAATCAAGCTAGTTATATAAGAAATGAGGGACACTGAGATGAGTACGAAATGAATTTTGGGTAGAGGGACAACATATGCAAAAGTTGTGTAGTGGGAAATCAGTTGGCATTTTTTTTTTTTTTTGCATGGTATAAGAAGTTGAGGGGAAGAAAGTAAGTTTTATATTTTTCAGAAAAATGTATTAACAGTTGTATAGAGTCTGTGGGTGTATCTGAATTATAAATACTGAGAGGAGTTATAATTAGAATGTTTCTAGTAAGATTTTTCTGACCTTGAAATTCCTTGTTAATTTTTTCTTACTTTGAATACACCCAACCACACCACCAGTTCTCTTTTGTATTCTCTCTTATTCATGGAATATATGTGATTCTAGGACTGCCATTTATTTTATAACAACAGGAATACAAGGAGCCTTTCATTTTAATCGGGCATCTTTAAAATTTGTTCTGTCAGGATATAGGTTACTAAGATTGAGATGGAAAAGAAAAGAAGCCTCAGTTTTTCTGCTGCCCTAGTGAGGAATTACAGGACAGCAAAACCAAAGGAAAGCAGAGCAAAGTTTTACTAACGTATACTCCAGGGAGAAGCATGGTTAATCAAAGGAGACAAAAGCCCCAGAAACTCTGGGGTGCGGGCTTACATCAATTTTTTCTTTTGGGTGGGTCCGAGGGTCACAGCACTTGAGTTACAGGCCTGGATTATATCATAATTAGTCAATTATGCATGTCCTTTCCCAAGATGTATTCAAAATACCTGAATGGGGTAGGACACCACAATATTATTTCTAGAGACATAGGTCAAATAAGAACAAGTAATTACTTTCTGTACAAGTACAATAAACACAACAAACTTAACACTTTCTTTGCTGGCATGTTGTTAACCACAGACCATCTGTTAGACGGGTGGAATGGGATGGTCCCCGAGTGGTTCTTAGTTGGGGCTCTCTGTCAATATATTTAAGGTCCCTCCTCCTGTTGCTCATGCCTACCTTCTTGCCTAACAGGTGCAGAACAATTACTTGATGCTTCAGGTTACCCTTGAGCAACATGGGTTTGAACCGCCTGGGTCCAAAATATGTGGATTTTTTAAAAATAAATGTAGTACAGTATTATAAATGTACTTTCCTTATGATTTTCTTAGTATTTTCTTTTCTCTAGCTTACATTATTATAAGAATACAGTAAATAGTTAAAACCCAAACTGGAAAAATGACAGTATTTATTCTCTAGCATTGGTAATTTTAATTATTTAGCTCAGGTCACAAGCAGTGGTCTTCTTTGCCACTTTAAAGGTTTCCTTGGTGATACGAAGGAGGTTCATGTTCACTCAAAATGTTTCAGAAAGTGAAAATTTAATTTCATAGTCTTGCAAAAAAAAAATTGGTACTGGTACTAGGGAAAAAAATAGACTGAAAGCATGGAAATGGAACAACAAATTTGCATCCTGCCTCCATAATAGGATCATTTACTTCCAAGACATGGCTTTTTGAAATATTTAGATATTACTGACAACATTTCTTGGAAACATGTAACACAGCAAAAGTCTAGACATATATATGTATGAACCATCACTTGACCTATGTTTTGTTATTACTGTTTTCAAAGCTTTGGGTCCTATGTATACTGAGCAGTCTATATTTGATAGTTGTTGTTTTTTTATAGATTCCACTTCCTGTGGATTACAAGTGTGTCTTTTTCAGAAGACCCACTGTTATTCAATCCAGATTATACAATTTTGAATGCAATCTAAACTGAGAATGTAGAAGGTCAAATTTTCCTTTTGATCCTCTAGGACCAGAGATGGTAGCTATGCTTTGTATACAAAATCAAAAAGTAATTCCTAACTGAAAACTGTCATTGCCCTTTATCATCTGAATACACTTCCAGTTTGAAAGATGGAAAAGTAATGGCATGATAGAAGCTGAGAACAGGAATTATTTTAAAATCTGCATTTTAAAATTCATTCATTCTTCAATTAGAGACACAGAGAACCACAGAATTGAAGAGTTCTTCTCAGTGCCACAAAATTAGTTAAGGCAGTTGGGAAAAAACTCAATCCAGAGACTTTGGCACCCCATCATGCTTCTTTCCAGATTCTAATCTGTGCCCAGCACAAAGTTTTGTCATTTTTCACATGTCATCAAGGTTCATCATGTTCAAATGTGCATGTACCAGCAAAGTAATTTTTCCCTAAAATGATTTCAAGAAACTTTAACAACCTAGCATAAGATAGTCTTATGGTAACAATAGTTAATATCCTTTTTCATCACTGAAATCATGTTTATGCTTGTAGAAATATGTTTTCAGGCTAGATAAAGATTTACAGTGGGATAACTAAAAAATCTGAACCTGTCCCAGTCCAATTTCAACTTCTAAAGAACTTATGTGTGTCATAAGAGCCTTGACATATAGTGGCCTCACAAAGAAACCTTGTTAATAAGGAGTCAACTAGTCCTTTCGAAAGCTTATTTACTCAAGTGTACTTCATTTCCTTGTATTTGTGTGGAAAACAGACTGTAACACTATACTTAAATATCTATTGATTACCACAGAGTGAGAAGAGCAAGGAGGGATTAGAAACTTGTTATGAAGCACACTGAAACACTCTGGTGCATAATGTAAAATATACTGTAAGGTCATAACTGCAGATGAATCCATTTGGCCTACTACAATTGGTTTTGGAGTTCATTTTTAGGAAAAAAAAATTACCTGTAAGCATATAAGGTAGAAGCAGCACTTTAGGGTGTAAAAGACTTCTGTGTTGATGTTATCAACATAAAATGGAAGAAGATCCTTAAAGACCAATAAAATATGAATACAGTATACAGGTGGAGGTATTAACATGAAAGGAAAGGTGGCTCAAATATTCCATTAAGTTGAGGAAAAAAGTTATGGTAGTGATGCTCACATAAAAATCTGTCTTCATAAGGTCACTGGCAGCCCAGTAATTTATCATACATACTAACCTTGTATTCATCCCTGAAAGAAGTAGTAGACTCAGTCAGTATTAGAGGAAAGAGTCTGGGGTCAATAAAGTCCCCTGAAAACCTTGGTAATTTTCAGAAAATTGAATAAAAAATTAGAGTACAAACAGTAAAGAAGTGATAAGTGCTAGAGATATTTTGAAGAAAATCTGATGTACTTGCTGACCAATACAATATAGAGAATGTAGAAGCTCTAAACGGATACTCTTTTTAAAAAAATGCCAGGTATTTTTAGTCATCATAAAATAGTTCTTTATTCCTATGAGACTGTCAGTAATGTTTTTCTCTTTTTTCCCAGTGAATCAATCCATTCCTTATTTTAAGTCTTAATACATCTGTGATCACTCTCATCATTAATCCAACATGTCCCCATACTCTACATTTGCAGTGTTCTTCCTACCTGTGTAAGTCCAGCTTTCTGCTGTCAAGTTTCTGCCCCAACACTTAATCCCTAATTGAGGAAAACACACAAGAATTTATTTACCACCTTTTTTTAAAATTAAGTAATTTCTACAGCCAACGTGGGGGCTCAAACTCACCACTCTGAGATCAGAGTCTCACACTCTACCAGCTGAGCAAACCAGATGCCCCCCAAAACACATAAGCATTTAAATAAGCAACACTTATTTCCAGTTTCAGTTGTCATTCACTACTACTTCCCAATTTGTTTAGGAGTCCTGGTCAGCACCTTTTCATCCAGCCAATTTTTTTGTAGTCACACCAAGCTCACTTTTAGCAGGTCTTCTTTGTTTCTTTACATACTCTTTCTCCCCTCCACTGTTGCCCTCTAACAAATTAAGACTATCATCATCAACTATCATCCAGAAATTCCCTCTTTTCAAACAAAATATCTTGCACACATACTTCTGCTTTTGTCTTTTTTTTGCTAGTATAGTTGTTTAAAACATATAACCCTGTATGTATAGGAGTCATGACTTTCCTCCTGTTTCTCAGTCACTTAGTGTTATCAGTAATCACTGACTTCTGTTAACCCTCACAACATAATTTTGCTCTGTCCCTTTAAATATGGATATTATACATACTATTGCATATAGGCATATTTTTTCAATTATTCTTTATTTTTGAGAGCTCAGTTTTCATGAGCTATGTTGCCTTTGCATGCCATCCTTACGATACTCACTTTGGTTTTCCTTTTTCCTGTTTCCTTTCCCTCTGTTAATTAAATTATCCTCCCTAGGTTAACTCATCCATGTTTATAATTTCCACCAAAAATTAAGTCCTGACGATACTCACATTTTATAAGATGCTAAATTTCTCTTCAAGTTTTCAGAAAATTATAGCCAACTGTTCACTAGACATCAGTTATCTTCAATTTAATCATCTCATATTGAACACAAAATGTCTAGCCTCCTATCCTTGTTTAACAGCCAAAGTGCTCTTCTTGTTTTCTCTGTTGCTGAATGACTTGCTGAATGAATCATTCTCTACTAAGGTGCTTAGGTGCCAAGTAATATATTTGAATTTCCTTTCATTATTTCTACTGTCACACCCCATTCATGTCTGTGTTTTATTGATACTGCAACCTGAATATTTTTCAATCTCTTCATTATGCTCTCTGTCTCTGAGCATCCCTATCTGCCTTCTTCTTTCTGTCTCTAGGTTACTTGACCAATTCCTTACCTAATCTCTAGGTAAGAAATCTTTCCTTCATGTATGTGTTTATTTAAATTTAAACGTTTAGTCAGATTTTTCTTCCCCTAAAACATAAATCTTGGGACATTGGTTTTTGTTTTTGTTTAAACCTTTAATGACTCCCCACATTCTTCAGAATTAAGGAAAATCCCAGAGCAGAAATAACCCATCCCACTTTACCCCCTCACCTACTTTCAGCCTCATTTCATGCCTGTCATACCTACAAGTAGTTATGCAAAAAAAAAACCCCAACCAACCAAACAAAAAAACACAAAAATTCCACTGCTTTCTTGAGCCTCTTATTTCTTAAACACCCTCTTCCATTTTCCAGAACTATCATTTCTACTCTCTCACTGTCTTATTCTTACTTTCTCAACCCCCCCCCAAAAAGGTATTAAAAAAAAATTAGATGTCTTTCTCTGGTCTCAGATTTCATACTTCTAAAACATCCAATGCTGCATAACAAGGTCTCTATTAAACACTGATTTTATTTTCTGTATCCTAAACTTGTCTGAATTCAGGAACTATACCTTAGCTATCTTTCACTCCTAAAGACTGGTATATTTATGGTAATAATTTATAGTAATAATCAAATGAATGAATGACAGAAAAGACTTAGGTAAGTAAGGGAAGGGTACAGCAATTAAAAGATAAACAGAAAAAAATGTGGTATGAAAGCAAGAACATTTTAACTGGGTCAGAACAGCCTCCATAAACCCTCAACTGCCAAAAGTTACAAAGGGAAAAACTGAAGAATGAAGAAGAGATTTTATAGTTATCAACCCTACTGTATTTTTAATGCAAATTTCTACTTAAGTGAGAAAGCAGTGAAAATTAGTTGTTCTTACAAAGCACAAAATAACTTTTTTTTAATGTGGTAAGTTCTTACGGGTATTTAAGAGGTAGTCATCTATTAAACAAAGGTCTAAAATTATCTTCCTTTAGTTTTTTATATTAATTTATGTAATTCTTACCAATCTATTTTGTTTTTCGGAATTTCCTATTTCAAATGAATCACAACTACTTTCTTGTGTCATTAAAAAAGTATTATATCTGAAATTGCTCACATCAAACTGTCTAGTAAGAAGAGATTGAAAATAAAAGTAATTAACGTTAAAGAGTTGAATCAATTCACCAAAGGCTAAGTTGACTATTGTCTAGAGTTTAATAACTCTCAGTATGTACCTTTCCAAAACTGTAAATAACTGAAATCAGTCTTTATTTATATACTATCTTACATGTAATCTTTATTCATATAGTATTTTATTTTTTTCTGATTATGCCATTTGATGTCATAAAACAGAATTGAAACTCATAGGACATTATATTTGGAAGACCTTTTTAAGATCATCCAATTATCTTGTAAGCATAAATTAGATATACAATGTATAAGAGAACTGTGCAAGGTCCAAAAGTAATTTAATCCAAACTACTTTTTTATCTCATTCATTCATTTTTTTAAAATCAACATTTATCAAGTTTCAGATATTATTTTAAGCATGAGAGATTCAACAGTAATAAAAAACAAAGAAAAAGCAAACAAATAAAACCCAAAGTAGTTTCTGCCTTCATGGAACTGTCAATTTAGTGTCTGTAAAATTAATTTCCTTATACAATGTTAATACACATTCTTAAAAAAAAAGTATCTGACTCTATGCAAGTGACAATGGGAAGTTCACTCACTAATTTTGTTACTATATTACTTTGATAAAAGGTTGTAGATATCCACAATCTGATTGTGTACCATTTCTTTCAAGTGCCCTTTTTTCAATGTTTAGGAGACATAAGGCAGAAACATATTCCTATTATACATGATAGTCCTTTAAATGTTTGAAGACAAAACCAGTATTACTCCCTGTAGAATCAGATTTTGGTTCACTTTAACTTTTTATCAAAGTAATACAATGATAAAATTAAATAGTGCATTTTCCATTAGCACTACTGTAATTTAAATGCAGAGCTTAGATATGCATTTCTCTAATATCCTGTCATTCATCTGATTTAGTAAACTAGAAGCTGGAAGAGCTGTTCTATTATTCCTCTAGATGACAAGAGGCATAGTTCTACAGATTATTTACTTTTTTGTCTGATGGAATGGTACACCTCCTTGAAGATTTCATTCCAATACCGTAATTTCAGCCCCTTGAAGACTTTATTCACATACCATAATTTCAGCCTCTTTTTTATTTTGCACCTTTTGATTTTATTTCTTATTTCATTTTACACCTATTATTTTACTATTTTAGGGATATCTGAGAAAAATATATATACATACATATTCTCTCATACACACACACATATACATAAATATATGAAGATATACCTACGTAATATCTTTAGTTTCATTTTTTTTCTTTAAAGCCTTATTTCATATAAATCTCAAAAGAATATTTGGCCTCTCTTATGTCTAATTACCACAAATTGCAAATTATTAAAAGACTAAATGGCTGTAATTCTAATGCATTTCCACATCAGCTTTTGTGTTATTCATTACTTATCACTCTCTTTCTTCTTTTTAAAAGCTTAAATTTTGGAGTAAATATATTTCAATTCTTTACTACTGGCACCAAAGCCAAAATTAAACCATAGAGTAAAGAGGAATATTTCAAATTATAATCATTGCTAACATTGCATATGTAATTGATATTATCTAACTCATTAAGTGATACTCTGGCTCATAAATACGTTCTTTTGCTTTCGCGTAGAAGGAAAATAATATCATGCTATAAATTTAATAACTACTATCAAAAAAGGACTTTTTTCATTAAAATGAATATCATCCAAATTTTTGGTATTTCTGTTGCTAATAAAAGGAAGAAATAGTATCCAATGTAATATTCATTGCCAGGTGCATGCTTATTCCCCTGTCCTTGACCCTGCCTGTAGTGCAGCTGTTTGCTTTCCAGGGATTGTGAATGCACCTGTCCTCACTTTGTGTTCAGACTGTGACTAGTTTTGAGATGAGATGAACACACATTGTTTTTTCTATGCTATAGATGAATTCCTTTGCATAGCAAACAATTGGCTAATCTTTCCATGCATGTTCAATAAGGCATGGTAACACTTCTACATTTCTATAGAGGCCTGTTCATATTTTACATTGCACAAAGAATAGAAATATCCCTATTTCCATTGTGTCATGCTCTAGTATTTAGAGTATAATTATATTTGTGTACACTGGGTTTCAATTATCATCATATCATTAAAATATTTGGGGTCAAAATTTCACTGATGATAATAAATAACTGGAATAAGATTTGCAAATGTTTGTATTTGAAAGTTAAGTGACATTTTCAGAAAGGAGTAAAATGTGACTGGCAAAATAGTACTTAAGAATAACTTTAATAACTTTAATAAATAACTTTATATTATATTTATTTATAAATAAATAACTTTAATCTGATTCCAATTCTCAATCTCAATCTGTCTCTTTGGAAAAAAACTTTTTCAATTTTCAATAGAAACATTTCATGAAGTATAAATGGACCTCTTCTATGTAGAAGTTTCATAAATGAATCTAAAATCAGCTCCAGACTTATAGGGCTAATCACATTAGTAACTGAGAAGTCTAGTGAGTTGTGCCATAATGGATACATTTCTATGTAGGCACACCATAGAAAGAAGTGAGGGAAAATATTATGGTACAGATGATTATTCTAATGGGGAAAAAATGTACTGATGCAATAGGAAGCAAAGGGAAGAGAAGTTTCCTTTTTTTTCCAAAAAATGTATATATAGTTTTTGGCTTATCCATAAATTAGAAGGAAAAACTGACTTTATAAATTATGGATGGGAGATAAAGATCACTAACATTTGTTAGCACATCCAAAATGAAGGTATGTAAATTGACAGTGTATGAAAAATAGTATAAGGTTTAGCATTAATTTGGACTCTCCATGTAATTTAATTTTTGAAGTAAGTGGAAATTGAATTATAAGCACAATTAATTCATTGGTTATTAAGTTTCTCCTTAAAATTCTTTTAACTATACTATTTTTACAACCTCATTTATGAATTTGGTAATGAGCATATTGGTTGTTGTCACTGAACTAAAATAGTGAACAAAAAATAATGGTAATGCATACCCTTATCAATTCTTCAATTTTTTCTTTTCTAAATCTACAATTTTTAAATCTCCTTACTCTGAGTCCATGCGAGTTCTCCCAGCCTAGGCATAGAAAAATTCTGCCTGTTGTGAAAGGATTTTCAAGTCCCAACAGGGGTTATTTGGCTCATTGTCAGACATGCAGAGTTAAGTCCCCATCAAAAAGAAGCAACAAAAGAATACCGCTCTCCTTGGGATACTGGATAAATGATTTGACTGTACATTCTAGTACAACAATCACTGAGAGTAGTAGAAAATAATCACATAGAATTTCCCCTAAGAATAAGGTTATTAGCACACTGTGGCTCCTTGGAAGTTTATTTTTGTTCTCCTATATAAATGTTTTATACACTGCTCTACTATAACCTATAAAATAAAAAAAATGGTATTTATAGTTACCAGAAGATTTGATTTGATATTATTTTTTCACAAAGTAATAGAACAAAGCCAAGTACGTGACAATTTAATAAAAATATTAAGTACTAATCAGAAAATGGAAATAGGGAATCATTAACATGTATATGGCAAATTTCAATTTTCATCTTCACATTAAACATACTCAAATGCTTATTTCCCTTCCTACTGGTTGCCTAATTATGGGTACTTACAAAAACCTACTCTACCATTTTAGAAAGAAAATGAATTAAATGCTTATTTTTATTTCATTTTATTATTTTTGATGAAAGATTATTTATTGGAATAGTTAGTGGAAAGTTCATGTAATTATATATTTCAGATAAATGTAGTGTTTTCAGCAGATATCTATTTAAAAGCAAGTAACAAGTACTAAAAGCAGGAAAAAAGCACATTTTATTCCAATTTTAAAGTGCTGTTAGCCCATGAACAACACAAGTTTGAACTTCATGGGTCTACATATACTCAGATTTTTTTTATAGTATTATACAATGTATTTTCCTTATGATTACTTTTTTCCTTATGATTTTTTAAATTACATTTTCTTTTCTTTAGCTGACTTTACTGTAAGAATAGAGTACATGATGCATATAAAATATGTGTTGACTGTTTATGTTATTAGTAAGGCTTCCAGTCAACAATAGGGTATTAGTCAAGTTTTTGGAGAGTCAAAAGTTATATATGGATTTTTTGACTATATGGAGGGTCAGTGCTTTTAACACCCATGTTGTTCAAGGGTCAGCTGTAGTTTCAAATATTGATAATCCTTCCTTCAAATTGTGCCATAGATTTAACCTTTCTCTTGTAATCTCACAGTGAGATAAGCAGCAGCCTCTTTTTTAGGGGTTGGAGGGGGACTGGGAGAGGAGCAGAGGGAGAGGGAGAATCCTGAGCAGACTCCTGATCAGTCCCACATGGGGCTGGATCCCACGACCCCAAGATCATGACCCGAACTAAAAGGAAGAGTTGAAGCTCAACTGGCTGAGCCACATGGGCACCCCTAAACAGCAGCCTTGTAAAAAGACTTTTTTTGCGGGACACCTGGGTGGCTCAGTTGGTTAAGCAGCTGCCTTCGGCTCAGGTCATGATCCCAGCGTCCTGGGATCAAGTCCCACATCAGGCTCCTTGCTCAGCGGGGAGCCTGCTTCTCCCTCTGCCTCTGCCTGCCACTCTGTCTGCCTGTGCCTGTGCTCTCTCTCTCTCTCTCTCTGACAAATAAATAAATAAAATCTTTAAAAAAAAAACTTTTTTGCTTTGATAATTCTCTTTCAAGTTATTTTCAATATTCCTTTTTTTTTTTTTCCAATGGTTCTTTTTTCTTATTAGTTTTATGTTGTGGATCTCCACAAAATGATTGCATCCTCTCAATTCAACCTTACATTATTACTTACTAGAACACATCTATCATTACAGCTCCATGCCTCTCTCTTCAGCATATACTTCCTATTAACATTTGTCTTTGCTCAGTCAACTTTTCCAGTCTGGGTTAATTTTGTTCCCATCCTTCTTCCATGCCCAACATATTTAAATCTTACGTATTCTCTGAAGCTAGCTCAAATCTTAAGTTTTTATTAAATCTTTATTGTTGGTTATAATATATGAAGATATCTTATCTCTGAAATATAATTTGTAACAGATTTTAATAGAATTATAGTCAGTACAATACTGTGCTGCCTTACTTTGTTGTCTTCCTCCTTCCTTCTCTCCCTCATCCTTTTTTCCCTTTCTTTTTTCTTCATTCTTTCCTTTTTTTTTCTTGCCCTCAAATATAATCTGAAGTTTTTGAAGATGGAACCAAACATGATTATTGGTCTTAAGTATTTCTATTAAATAAGTAGCAGAAACTGATAGGTTATTACCAAGTTCTCATTAAAGAAAATGTAGCATTTACTTTTATCAGAAAGTATCAATACTTCTGATTAATTCTATGTAGTATGTACACTCTCTGAGGCTAGACCTTAATGTTTGGAACTTAGACGATTAGAAGCTGGAAGAGAGCCGCCTTGGTGGGTTCAGTCAGTTAAGTGTCCGACTCTTGGTTTTGGCTCAGGTCATGATCTCATGGCTCTTGAGATGAAGCCCTGCATGAGGCTCTATGCTCACTGGGGAGTCTGCTTGAGATTGTCTCCCTCTGCCTCTTCCCCTCTTGTATACATGTTCTTTCTAAATAAATCTTAAAAAAAAAAAGAAGTTGGGAGAACTATACTTTAAAAATTGAAAACATTTTAAATCTTCTAATGTAGAAATTTCATTTTACCTTTGGGATCAAAATTATTTAATTTGGGGCGAAACATAAACTAAAATATTTGGGTTGACCCTTTAGGCATATACACACACTTTTTTGAATTGAAGCTATTTGTATTCATGTACTGGTTTATTATGGTTCTGAAGCACTGAACTGTATTTTATGCTAACACGCTAACAGGACAGATATCGCCAGGATAAGATTTGCATGTCCGCATATTCTCTGAGAGAAATATTTCTATTCAAGAATGTTGTATTTTTCTCTACTACTTTTTAATTTTAGGATGTATGTGAATGTATGCTTTTCTTAAGTATTGGCTTATAAGGCCATGGGAATACTACTGGAATGAATTATCATAGCTGTGGGTAAACGTGACCTATTAAAATAGATGGAATGAAGACATACAAATGGCTAATAGACACATGAAAAAATCCTCAACATCACTAGCCATCAGGGAGATTCAAATCAAAACCACATTGAGATACCACCTCACACCAGTTAGAATGGCCAAAATTAACAAGACAGTAAACAAGTGTTGGAAAGGATGTGGAGAAAGGGGAACCCTCTTACACTGTTGGTGGAAATGCAAGTTGGTGCAGCCACTTTGGAGAACAGTGTGGAGATTCCTTAAGAAATTAAAAACAGCTACTCTATAACCCTGCAATTGCACTACTGGGTATTTGCCCCAATGATACAGATCTAGTGAAAAGAAGGGCCATCTGTACCCCAATGTTCATAGCAGCAATGGCCACAGTCACCAAAGTGTGGAAAGAACCAAGATGCCCTTCCACGGACAAATGGATATGGAAGATGTGGTCCATATACACTATGGAGTATTTTGCCTCCATCAGAAAGGATGAATACCCAACTTTTGTATCAACATGGACGGGACTGGAAGAGATTATGCTGAGTGAAATAAGTCAAGCAGAGACAGTCAATTATCATATGGTTTCACTTATTTGTGGAGCATAACGAATAACACGGAGGACATGGGGAGATGGAGAGGAGAAGGGAGTTGAGGGAAATTGAGGGGGAGATGAACCATGAGAGACTATGGACTCTGAAAAACAACCTGAGGGTTTTGAAGGGGCGGGGGGTGGGAGGTTGGGGGAGCCAGGTGGTGGGTATTATGGAGGGCACGCATTGCATGGAGCACTGGGTGTGGTGTAAAACTATGAATTCTGTTACACTGAAAAGAAATGAAATTTAAAAAAAGGAAAAAAAAATTCTACAATTTTATGTGTCCATAGGAATTTTCTACAATTATTTATTTACAAATTAAAAGTTTAAATGATTTAAGGTAATGGAGCTAGGTGTCCTTGCATTAGGAAAGTTAAATCTAAACTGATTTTTATGCATTTACTATATAACACAGAGGACATGGGGAGATGGAGAGGAGAAGGGAGTCGGGGGAAATTGGAGGGGGGGACAAACCATGAAAGAATGTGGACTCTGAAAAACAATCTGAGGGTTTTGGAGGGGCGGGGGGTGGGAGGTCGGGTGAGCCTGGTGGTGGGTATTAAGGAGGGCACGTATTGCATGGAGCACTGGGTGTGGTGCATAAACAATGAATTCTGGAACACTGAGAAGAAATTTTAAAAAAATAATAAAAATTAAAAAAAAATGGACGGAAATTCTTTAACACTCCACCCATCAAGAGTGGTAACTATTTTCTTCAACCTTGCACCTGGACCGGCCTATAAGTATTTTGACCAAAGAATGGGATGAAAATGATGTTATACCTATTCAGGCTCTAAAAAAGACTAGAAGCTTTTATGCTTGTCCTTTGAAGCCTTGAGTCACCGTATTAGTCTTACTATGGTGCTGGAGAAACTATGTGGAGAGACACTGGCTTTAATGGAGAAGGAGAAGGGTCTGATGCTAGCCTTTGCATTTTCCTAACAGGATGCCAGGCACAAGAGTGAAATGATCTTATGTCATTTAGACAAGTCTAGACACCAAGCTTCATACCACAGAGTGACCCCAGTGAACACCACACAGAAAAGAGAAATTGGCAAACTAAGCTCTAAGGTGTTCAACAAATCAAGATTATTTAATAAAATGTTTGGGTAAATAAATTTTGGGTAGTTTGTTACACAGAAATAGATAATCAGAAAATTAAGTCAACAGAAAGCCAGTTTCTTCAGGGCTGTTCACTCTGGAACAGCAGCAAGTTGGATTAACGAACATAATGGATATGTTCCTACTTCATCATACATGATACAATACAGTAGGCACCTGGAGGGGGCTGATACATGGAAATAACCCTGGTGGAGACTTGAGGCTTTGGAAATTAGAATATCAATATACATTTCTATGTATTTGATTTTTAATTTCAGTGTGCCAAACATAATTATTTAATGAAAACAATGTACCAGTTAGCTCTAGAAGAATCTAATATAGTTATATTAATTTTATATTTCATTTGCTATGAATTATATAGGACAGTGCTGGTCTTTTTTTAAGCCCTCTGGTTCTTTTTTTTTTTAAGATTTTATTTATTTATTTGACAGACAGAGATCATAAGTAGGCAGAGAGGCAGGCAGAGAGAGAGGAAGAAGCAGGCTCCCTGCTGAGCGAAGAGCCCAATGCGGGATTCAATCCCAGGACTCTGGGATCATGACCTGAGCCAGAGGCAGAGGCTTTTTTTTTTTTTTTTAAGATGTTATTTATTTATTTGACAGAGATTGCAAGCAGGCAGAGAGGCAGGCAGAGAGAGTGGAGGAAGCAAGCAGGCTCCCTGCTGGGCAGAGAGCCCGATGTGGGGCTCAATCCCAGGACCCTTGGATCATGACCTGAGGCGAAGGCAGAGGCTTTAACCCACTGAGCCATCCAGGCGCCCCTAGCCTTCTGGTTCTTAAAAATTTCAGAGATACTCTAAGAAATATATCTTTTTTTTTTTTTTTAATCTAGCATGTGTGTACTAGAATAGTTTTAATTTGAAAGTTAGATTATCTGGGACTTTGTTATACAAAAGTTATCACCCCAGTTATACATGTTTTATTATATCCAAAATATATACACAAAAATTTTTATAGTATCTTTATGTTATCAACCATATATCAATATATCTCTCCATCTATCTGTTATATTCTGTCATTTTTTCTCATTCCAAACATACATATATATATATATACATATATATATGTATATGTATGTGTGTGTGTGTGTGTGTGTATACATATGCTATTTCTCAGAGATAATTTAGACTATCAATCTTTACTTAAAATCTGGGAGATTATCCAACCAAATGAAAAAAGGAAGAGAGAAATGGCCAAGAAAGGGTGGGTTGATCATAATTTTAATTTTTTCTCAAATTTTCGTTTTCTGAGGTTATGAATTATCTTGACTTAATACTGCTGTATGATAGTCCAAATCCTTTTTTATACTATGCTGAAGGACACTGTTAAAGAAAAGTCTATGTCTATATTTTGTGCTTTCTTATTGAAATATTTTTAGGATCTATTTTCACTATGTAATATATTCTCTTTCCTCATAAGTGTTTTGAAATTTCTTTCCATAACATAAAGTCAACATGTGGCCAATTTTAGAGGACAGTTTTCTGAACCCAAATTTGTTCCTACTTTTAATGTAAGACATAAAGTTCATAATCCTTAGCTCAGCAGACAACACCTTGTACAAATTTCTGCCAGTTTCCTCTGTCTGGGTCTTTCTTCACTTCTATGTGTCTTAAAGTACTATATGCTTTTCTGTTTATGAATCTTGACTCATGACATTCATTATCATTGCCTAGAATACTCCATCTTTTATTTCATACATCCTGAGAGTCCTTAAAATATATTTGCAAACCGATGAAGTTTTCTAGTTCTCTTCAAGGGAAAGGGAAAATTATCTACATGGTAAAGTGAAGAATTAACCAAAATTCCAATAATGCTTCTGCCTCATGCACAGAATCATAATAGAATTCTACTGCAGGGTTTTATTTTTAAGGAAAAATATGTTAACAATTGCATATTACATTTAGCTATAATTTACTTATTGTGGTTTTGTCCTCACATCAGTTTTGTAATTTATGTTACATAATTTAATACACCATCAAATACTATAAAATCAGCCTTCCTCTTTGAAGTTTATAATCAAAAGAACAAGTATATTGTTCAATGCTTAACTGTTGAACTATTATTAACAATAATGAAAATATACAATATTTAATGATTAACCTACATGGTACTGTGCTAAATAGCTTAGTTTGACTATATTTTATAATCTTAAAAATAGCTCTATAAGATAGGGACTATTTTCTTTTCATTTTACAAATAAAAGCTGTGAGGTTTAGGGACTTTGAATTTATTCATTATGATGAGCATAATAATTTGTCATTCTATCACTGAAAATCATTCTGATGAATAGCAAGCAACTCTTCTTCTCGGTCCTCTATTTTTGTTAAGGTTGTTGCCTTTAAGTGCTCATGTACCAGTTTCATCCAAGAGTTCTTGTAAAAGATGGCATAGTATATTTAGTTGGTGAAACTCAAGCACGTTTAATTTTAGAAATTCTGTCCTAAGCCTTTGGTTAGTGCTAGAAACTCTACTGTATTGTAACATTATATTTCTGGGGCCTCAAAACCTATGGGGCTCCCATTAGAAAAGGAAGAAAGAAAAGAAAGGAAGAAGGAAGGAAGGAAAAGAGGGGTGAAGGAAGAAAGGAAGGGAGGGAGGACAGAAGAAGGGAAGAAAGGAAATAAGGAAATATTAGAGGGCTACTGTACTTTTTTCTGCATTTTCCCTAAAGGACTTCTACCTTATTTGCAACATACTGTACATCAACTAGTTAACAATGACAAATAAAAGAAAAATTTTCCTCCATCATGGATCATTGAAACATTAAATTTAGGGGCTTCAAAATATTAGTAATAATGATAATATTTATTTTCTGGACACACTGTTAGCTATGTTGCCATGTGCTTTACATGCATTATCTCTTTTAATATGCAGCAGAAACTTATGAGTTAGACAACTGCAATTATAATTATTTCTACTTTATAGCTAAATAAACTGAATATTAGAAATATCAAGGAAAGCTCTAAAGTCATACCATCAGAGAAAATGAGAATTATTTTTAAAATACAGAGCTTTCAGATTCCAAAGCTGAGAATCTAGTCATTAATTGTGTTTTTTATTGAGTTATGGACATTTTACATTATGTCTTACTGATGAAATACAAATCATTGATTATTTAATATGTAATGTCTTAACTTAATTCTTAAAAGCAACTACTCAGACTAATGTTAAAATCTATTTCATTACTATTATTAAGTGTCTAAAATGCTTGGTGCTATACTTCTTAAAGAGTGAGATACAAAAGGCAAAAGATATAGCTTCTGATTCTAAAAATGTATAATAATGGTGAAGAGGAAACTTACAAAATAACATTTCAGTCATTCAATACAAATTCACTGAGCTTCCATGGATTGGAAGAACAAATATTGTGAAAATGTCTATGCTACCTAAAGCAATCCACACGTTTAATGCAATCCCTATGAAAATACCATCCATTTTTTTCAAAGAAATGGAACAAAGAATCCTAAAATTTATATGGAACCAGAAAAGATCTCGAATAGCCAGAGGAATGTTGAAAAAGAAAGCCAAAGTTGGCGGCATCACAATTCCAGACTTCAAGCTCTATTACAAAGCTGTCATCATCAAGACAGTATGGTACTGGCACAAAAACAGACACACAGATCAGTGGAACAGAATAGAGAACCCAGAAATAGACCCTCAACTCTATGGTCAACTAATCTTTGACAAAGCAGGAAAAAATGTCCAATGGAAAAAAGACAGTCTCTTCAATAAATGGTGTTGGGAAAATTGGATAGCCACATGCAGAATAATGAAACTGGACCATTTCCTTACACCACACACAAAAATAGACTCCAAATGGATGAAAGACCTCAATGTGAGAAAGGGATCCATCCAAATCCTTGAGGAAAACACAGGCAGCAACCTCTCACCAAAGGCAAGGGAAGCAAGGGCAAAAATGAACTATTGGGACTTCATCAAGATCCAAAGCTTTTGCACAGCAATGGAAACAGTCAACAAAACCAAAAGACAACTGACAGAATGGGAGAAGATATTTGCATATGACATATCAGATAAAGGGCTAGTATCCAAAATCTATAAAGAACTTACCAACTCAACACCCAAAGAACAAATAATCCAATCAAGAAATGGGCAGAGGACATGAACAGACATTTCTGCAAAGACGACATCCAGATGGCCAACAGACACATGAAAAAGTGCTCCATATCACTCAGCATCACGGAAATACAAATCAAAACCACAACGCGATACCACCTCATGCCAGTCAGAATGGCTAAAATTAACAAGTTAGGAAATGACAGATGCTGGCAAGGATATGGAGAAAGGGGAACCCTCCTACACTGTTGGTGGGAATGCAAGCTGGTGCTGCCACTCTGAAAAACAGCATAGAGGTTCCTCAAAGTTGAAAACAGAGCTACCTTAAGACGCAGCAATCACACTATTGCATATTTACCCTAAAGATACAAATATAGTGATCCAAAGAGGCATGTGCACCCGAATGTTTAAGCAGCAATGTCCACAATAGCCAAACTATGGAAAGAACCTAGATGTCCATCAACAGCAGGATGGATAAAGAAGAAGTGGTATATGGTATATATATATATAGTAGAATACTATGCAGCCATCAAAAGAAATGAAATCTTGCCATTTGCAACAACGTGGATGGAACTAGAGGGTATTATGCTGAGCAAAAATAAGTCAATCAGAGAAAGACAATTATCATATGATCTCCCTAATATGAGGAAGTTGAGAGGCAACATAAGGGTTTGAGGGGTAGGGAAGGAAAAAATGAAACAAGATGGGATTGGGAGGGAGACAAACCATAAGAGACTCTTAATCTCACAAAACAAACTGAGGGTTGCTGGGGGGGTGAAGAATATGGAGAGGGTGGTTGGGTTATGGACATTGGGGAGGGGATATGATAAGTGCTGTGAAGTGTGTAAGCCTGACAATTCACAGACCTGTACCCCTGAGGCTAATAATACATTATATGTTAATTTAAAAAATTTAAAAATTATTTAAAAATTTTAAAAAAAGGAACATCCACATAAATAATAAATAATTACACTGAAAGTAAACTGACTATAAGAGGAGTAATAATCAGAAAAAGGGTAAAATTATCTGCATTGGCAGATATGTTTTTTTTTTAATTTGGAAAATCTTAAGTAATCTATAAAATAAATACTAGAGTATATGCATAGAAATAGAAGAGTAGGATGATTTGTGACTTTACAAAGGCTATATATATCAAACTATTGTCTAAACTACTGTCTAAATTGTACATATTACATTGTCATGAGGAATGTACAAAAACCAAAATATCCTATCTAGAAGTTTTCATTTACAACAAACTTTTCATTTACAACAACTAAATAGTTAAAAATATTTTATTATAATTTTGATGTGCATTTGCTTGAATCCTGGTGAGACTCATCAGCTTCTTGTGTTTTTATTAGCCCTTTTTTATTTTCTGAACTGAACATTCTGATGTTTGCTTACTCACTGAAAAATTTTGATTCTTGTTTATTACCAAGAACAAGATTTTTATAGAAATTCTATGTGCACTTGAAAAATTATGTAATTGTAAAAAATATGTCTATTTAGGTGCATATTCTAATTGCTGAGTATTAAACTTGTTAATGCATTTTGCAAGTCTTTTTTGCTCTGCTTTTTTCTTTACATTAGCTATATTACACAGAGAACTATTGAGAGGTGTCTGGGTGGCTTAGTCAATTAAGTGCCTGCCTTAGACTCAGGTCATGATCCTAGAATCCTGGGATCAAGTCTATGCTTCCTAGAGCAATCTACACATTCAATGCCTATCAAATACCAACAACTTTTTTCATAAAGCTGGAACAAATTGTCCTAACATTTGTATGGAACCAGAAAGGACCCTAAATAGCCAAAGGAATGTTGAAAAAGAAAACTAAAACTGGTGGCATCACAGTTCTGGACTTCAAGCTCTACTACAAAGCTATGATCACCAAGAGAGTATGGTACTGGCACAAAAACAGAAACATAAATCAGTGGAACAGAACAGAGAGCCCAGAAATGGACCTTCAACTCTACGACCAAGTAATCTTTGATATAGCAGGAAAAAATAACCAATGGAAAAAGACAGTCTCTTCAATAAACGGTGTTGGGAAAACTGGACAGCTACATGCAAAAAAAATGAAACTGGAACATTTCTTTACACCACATACAAAAATAGACTAAAAATGGATGACAGACATAAATGTGAGACAGGAATCCTTCAAAATCCTACAGGAGAACACAGGCAGCAACCTTTTTGACCTCAGCCACAGCAACTTCTTCCTAGAAACATTGCCAAAGGCAAGGGAAACAAAGGCAAAAATGAACTATTGGGACTTCATCAAGATAAAAGCTTTTGCACAGCAAAGGAAACAGTCAACAAAACTAAAAGGCAACCTATGGAATGGGAAAAGATATTTGCAAATGTCTTATCAGATAAAAGGCTAGTATTCAAAATCTATAAGAACTTAATCAAACTCAACACCCAAAGAACAGATAATCCAATCAAGAAATGGGCAGAAGACCTGAAGACATTTCTCCAAAGATATACAAATGGCCAACAGACACATGAAAAAGTGCTCAACATCACTCATTGGTCCAATGATAATACCAAAATATTGGTACTTAATTTGTCTCATCAAATGCCAAGGGTTATATAGTGAATATAAACTGAAAAAATCTTCCAGGATTAAAGTAACATGTGCTAATTTATTTAACAGAAACTTACTGTGCACTTTGGAGATAACAGTGAACATGGCAGATGTGGTCATTTGTTCTATCATTCTTGTGATCTACTGGGTGATATATACAAAAGTTTTTCTTAACAACAAACGAATTGGAAGAAAAAAAAATGCGGACTTCTAGTGTCCAGGCTGACACATAATCAGGTTTGAAGCCATCACTCCTATCCTCACAACAGGAAAAAAGCTGAAGAATTATAGTAACAGGGCATTCTGCTACGCACAACTTGCAGACAGGGTAAGTATAGAGGATGGTTTTAGGCAAGCAGGCTTGAGCAATGCAGTACTGACAGGCCCTTCAGGCAACCCACCTCAAAATAAGCATAGGCCCTAAACCCCTAAACGACCAACGGGCTACTTACAAGTAGGCACAGTTCCCAAAAAAGGGCACAGTTCCCACTTTTATTTATTTATTTATTTATTTATTTATTTATTTTTAAAGTTTTATGCATTGTCAAAGAGAACAAGCAAGCAAGCACAGAGGCAGGGGGTGCAGCAGGCAAAGGGAAAAGGAGGCTCCCTCTAAGCAAGGAGCCCAACGTGGAACTCCAGCAAAAGGCACACTGGCATCCTGTACACCTTTTCACTTTTTAAAAAGCATAGTCTCAGGCAAGTTAATTAAACTAATTTCTCCACCTGCACGATGGAAACGACAACACCTGTAAGAACAGACTACATTCAGGGGCGAGAGCTGTCGGGGCCAGGAGTTGCTTGAAAGGACACCAGCGAAGGACCAGCTGGTCTCCGAGGTTTCCGAGAGAGGCTTCAGAAGCCGGGCCGAGCTGCAGCACTAAACCCCGCAGCCCTGGACCTTCTGCCACAGCAGCCGTCAACTCCCCCACCCCCTGAGTTAAGTAGTGAATGAAACCAGCATGTGTAACTGCTCATCTTCCGACCTTCAGAGAGGAGCACTCCATTTCAGCATGATGAACGCTGCGTTCCCTCTTTTTTCCCCCCTCTTTTGCATTTTCTCTCCCCAGGGACCAGTGGTAGGGTTCAAAGAAACGGACAGGGACAGAAGAGAGTCCTGTAATAGAATAGGTGCTCAGCTTTAAGTGAAA
>PISX010018196.1:0-41313 GCA_004024625.1 Mellivora capensis | reverse complement strand
ACATGGACGGGACTGGAAGAGATTATGCTGAGTGAAATAAGTCAAGCAGAGAGAGTCAATTATCATATGGTTTCACTTATTTGCGGAGCATAACAAATAACACGGAGGACATGGGGAGATGGAGAGGAGAAGGGAGTTGAGGGAAATTGTGGGGGAGATGAACCATGAGAGACTATGGACTCTGAAAAATAACCTGAGGATTTTGAAGGGGCGGGGGGTGGGAGGTTGGGGGAGCCTGGTGGTGGGTATAGTTGAGGGCACGCATTGCATGGGGCACTGGGTGTGGTGTAAAACTATGAATTCTGTTACGCTGAAAAGAAATTAAAAAATAAATAAAATATGAAAAAAAAATAAACCCTTCATATATGTTTATCTTTATATACATATATGTTAAACCCTTTAACCCTTTAACATACATATGTTAAACCCTTCTACTGTTTAATTTCTTTATAATTTATATTTTATAATAATATTTTAATTTATAATTTATATTTATATATAAATAATTTATAGTTGTTATTATTATTAAAATAATTTAATTTAATTAATGGGGTATTACTAACCCCATTTACAGAGGGGGCATATTGGTGATTTTAGGGGCTAAGTGAACTCTTTCCTAGGAATAACAATGTCTTTTAAGAGAATAGAAAAGTATTCCATCAAAATGAAGAAGAAAGAAGGCCTAGGTTCCCACCCACCAAAATAATGATTCCCATCCCAAGAGAGCAGTGAAGGGAAATGCCAGGATGACAGCCACATAGCTGTTCTAGAGAGACCTAGTAAAGATTGGAGCCAGGTTGGGAGTGGAATGACTCAAGAAAAAGATGAGAAGATGAGAATAAATAAAATAGATAGTATGGCTGGGAGTTTAGAAAACCTTGGGGATAAATCAAAGATATTTGATAAAGTGTAAAAAGGAGAATCTATTTGAACAGGAACATTCTCCATGAGTGGCACAGGGGTATAACTCAAATCCCACAACAAAATGTGCTACTAGCATATCACTTGGCTCTACAATGAACAATTTGCATGTATGCCTGTATCTGTTCTGAACTTTCAGGGAGCAGTGGTCAAGTCACAGTTAGAAGTGCAAGAAATGTACTGGTGGGGATGCAGATAAAAGATAAAGGGAAGAGGGAGTGGGAATAAGTAAAGAAAAGGAAGAAAGAAGAAGGCTTGAGTAAAAAGAGCCCAGACTATGGTACCACTCAAAAAACTCTCAACCAGCCCCAAAGGGAGCCAAAAAGCAAAAACTGCCTTTTGCATGAGTCTCATGCTGGGCAGAAATGGCCAGCACCTAGAAACCCCACCATGCTCAATCATTGGTTATAGTTGCTCAGAGTGAGTCGGGGAGAGTGTATACCCTGCTTGAACACTTTCAGAGCTCTCAAATGCACCACAGTTGACTGTTCTCTTGCTGCAGAACTCTCTTAAAAAAAACTGAGTCACATGCTTCCTCCAATATATACAATATTCTGACCCAGACCTCAAAGGACACCAACTCAAGGCTGTATACTCTTATTGCATCAGATCAAAATCCAATTGTTTTCAAAGATATGCACTCCTTTGTGTCAAGTGCAGAGATGGTCTAGTCATTTGTTACCACCTCAAAAAAAAAGGGGGAGGGAGGCGGAGTAGTTCCTTATCCAATATACCAAATCATTGGGGAGGTACAGGATAACCACAATAAAAGCTCTCTAATTATTAAATATCTTTAGTGATATGAAATACATCTTATGTGCAAAAACCTCATAAAGGTCACTTATTTACATTATTTTCTTATTTACATTTGAATAACACAGTCATGGTGCTTAGTGCCTCTCAGAATCATCGATAACTGAGACTGACCGCTCTAGTATCCTTGAGTTCTTGCCTCTCCTCAACAGGGTAGCTATATCTGCACCAAGCCTTAGAACAGGAAAACAAAGGCAGGTTCAAGGACCAAAAGGGTTCATGATAATGAATAAACTAGATTAAAAGCACATATAAGTAATTGTGTATCTTTAAAATTATTGAATATGGGGCATAATTTTATGACAAAACTTTTATGTGATACATATATACTTAAATTAAAAATTAATCTTAACTTTGAAAAAGTAATGGTCCTATATTGTAAAAATTCCAAGAGCTCATAAAGGTCTCAGTTAGCCAATCTAGAAGATGTCAGTTCTGCTGTCTGCTTGTCCATTTTCCTCACAGGCCTCTGGTTTTGCCCTCTAGGGGCTTCTTTCTTGTCCATTATCCTTCTCAGATTCATCTGAAATGAGCACAGCTTTCACAACCTACTTCTAACCAGTGTAAGTTTATAGATTTGGAAGTTTCTTTAGAGGTTAAAAAAAAATCACAAGTTTCTGCAGCCAGGTAAGGGCATGTAAGGTATTTGGCAGTAATATTCCTTCAAAAACTCACTAGACTTCTAGTTCTTTAGTTTTCAAGGGATAAACACAGCCAAACACAACCACAGATGGTTTCAAGGCTTGAGGATTGACGTTTTATTTACTATGTCTATGCTATAACACTCTGGCACAACCAGCAGCTATTTGAAACCAACTGAGATTTGAGTGGCAAGGCAACACCCTTCATCTCCTTTCCACAGCTAGAAAGGTTCCCATAGTCTAACAGTGATGCTTGAAAAGGTTTAGGGCCCTATTCTTTATCTTCTGCTAAAACTGACAGTTCTATAATTGCTTGAATTTGAATCACAGAATTAGTTGACTTTTTCAGCTGGGCAAGGCCCCAAATTACCAAGCCTCCAGCCATCTAAGATTGCCTCTGGCACAAAATCTCTCAGCAGAGTTATATTCCTTTGCATTTCTACTTACAAACTAGCTAGTTCTAGCCTGAGTTCTCCTCTTTGTGGTAGGGCCTTTTGAAAGAGGTAGGGAACAGTCAACAGACATAGAATTTTCCCCACCCCTGGAGAGCCATGGGCTCACTTGGCCCATAATCTGCCACTCCAGATATCAGAGGTATACTTGCCACTGTTCTGCTATACCATTAAAAAAAAAAAAGATACCCTTTTTACATTGTGCAATGTCTATATCCTTAAAGCCGTCAAACAAATTCACCTATTTAAGTTTCTGTTATATGCAGTACTCCATATGCATGTAACAGATTTTAATTTAATTAGGATGTAGGTTTAGCTGCAGGAAATAAGAAACCTGGGTTTCTAGCTTTGAAAAGATAGATCATTTCTCTCCCATAGCAGCAGGATAGAGGTAGAGGGGACAAAGAGTATAGCCCCTTCCTCTAAGGACCTGTCTTTGGAAGTATCACTTCCAAAGTATCATTTTCCCTCACAAACCCTAGGCTAGAATATTTCACATAGCCACAGTTAAGTGAAAGGAAAGCTGGAAATGGATGGCCAAGCACCCCAATAAAAATCCAAATGTTCTCCTGCTGGAAAGTGAAGGAAAAATCCCTGGGGGAGGGGGAATAAGGGATAACCAGTCTCTTCTGCCACTCTTCCCCAAGTCGTGTCCCCTATTCAACAGAGAACATCCAGACTAATTTTCCTAAGACAGGATCATTCCCATAATTTGCTTCACCAAGACTAATGAACCTTTTATGCCCAGCACTTAAAAAATTAGTTTCTCTATGCCCTGACTTTCAAGGATCCTTAACCATACTTTTTTCAAAGCTAAGTTCAAATCTCATCTTTTTCATAAAATCTCAGGCACTTCAGCCTGGTATCTCCATTCTCTGTACTCTCAGTAATGCCCTTTAGCATTTGATTATTCTCTAATTTTTAGTATGCATATGTTTTGCCCATAAAGAATGATGGTCATTATGAGAAAGTTCCATGATTTAACATCCTTTTTTTTGTCCCACAACACATATTAAAATGTAATAATATAGAGATTGCTTAATAAATAATGATTGATGGATCAGATTCCTAAGTCATTAAAAATGCAATAATTATAAGGGCAATAACTCAAATGTACAACAAAGAATTTTTATTTTTTTTAAAATCACAGTTCGGTAAATGTACTGTTTGGAATTAAATCAAATAAGTTTCTAAAAGCTCACAGAGACATTATTTCACTTTAAAAACACGTATTTCTGGGGTGCCAAGGTGGCTCAGTTGGTTAAGCAACTGATTCTTTATTCCAGCTCAGGTCAAGATCTTGGGTCAAGATTCCATGTCTGGCTCCATACTTAACACAGAGTCTGCTTGAGATTCTCTCTCTCCCTCTCTCTTTGTCCCTCCCCCCACTCAGGCACTCTCTAAATAAATAAATAAATAAAATCTTAAAAAAAATAAAAACATGTATTTCTTCTTTAATACTGAAGTATAAGAACTGACAAAAATACTAGGAATATAAGTAGGTAAGTAAAATTATCTTTAATCTCTATAAGCATATATTAGACCTAATAATACTTGAGTATATATTCTTCAATGAAAGATATGACTTCAAACATTTCAACAAGCATTCCATGCACAGGGTTTGAATTGTCAGAAAATAATTAAAGAGTATTTTCTTAAGCAGTTTTAATGATTTTTCTTACTTGTATCTAACAGGACTTCATCAAGCCTGCTAAGATTCTTCTCTCTATACTACTTTTACCAAGGCATATACTTAAGCTGATTTCATTCTTTCAGGATTTGATATAGAAAAATTCATGGCTTTCAGAAGAATAGTGACAAATGACACCCATCTACAGTCATAAAAAAACCACATAGTATTTTTATGTGTTTCATTTTTCTAGTCTCTGGGTTATAAACATCAATAATACAAATTTTCAAGCAAAAAGGGACACTTATACTATATATGTTTTGATATGGTTTATAGTCTTCACAATTTCTGGCAAGGGAAAATAAAGTACATTTTCTCAACTTTCAAATAAAATTTCCAAAAGATGTATTTTCTCTTTAGAATGTTAACCATTAAATTATATCTACCCCACCTTATCTACATCATGATTTATGATGAAAATGAATGGAAAAATAAATTTGAAAAAAAATTGAGCTCTTGAAAGGAACAGCATTAATAACATTGTATGAAAGTGAAATACTATTTTATTTAGAAATTCAAGATTTATTTTGAAATAGAAGTCACTCCACCTTTGTATTGGATATAAATAGGTATTTCTCAGAATCATTACTTTCCATATCAGTAAAAATCAGATTATCGATTTCTTCCCTTTTCTCTGTAGAGGATCCTAAGGTCCAAAGTATTTCCTTGAAATGATCTCTTCTCTATATTAAGAAATAGCACATTCCACTGAGTAAATGACCACCCACTTTTTTGAAAGGGGGAATCACAGATATGAAGACTGCTCATGAAAAACTTGAAGGGAACACACCCACAATGAGCAACAGAATTGCAAAAATGAACACAACGCATAATACAAATCAAGAGGCAGTATAATACTGATAAATAGCCCTATTCCATTATTTTTGACTTATAAAACTGCTATAACTAATTTAATATTCTCCATATTGGCATTTGACTATATTAGAAAACTAGAGAAAGAACTGATTCCTAGGCAAAATGTGAGTAACTATGAAATCCCAGTGAGAAGTATATGGGTACTTTTTTATCACTCACTAACTTTTTGTAGTTTTTTTTAATTGAAATAATAAATAGTTGCTTTATCCCAAGGTTTCAATCACTTCCATGTCATCAACTAATAGCTCCTTCCCAACCAGAACTAGGACCAGCAAAGGAATTGACTTTATCACTCTTATACCTATTAAAAATGAACTGTCTGAAACAGGGTCTGACTTCAACTGAATAACCCAACTGACAGACCTCTAGATAAGGGAAAGCCCTATTTTCTTCATCTCTTGCCTCTGTGCAATTTTTGTGATCTATTTCAAGAATACATTTCACATGAACCACAGACCTATACCCCTGAAACAAATAATACATTATATGTTAATAATAAAAAAAAGAATACATCACACATATTCATTTGCCCAAGGAGTCTCTAATACTCTCCAATATCATTTACGTCAACTCCTCAAAAGGATTTCTTGGGTACTTCTAGGTATAGGTTCATAGTTTTCTAGAGAATCCACCCTTTTCATATATTCATATTTCTTCTTGCCTCATAAGACCTTTTCTTTTGATAGTCATGTTGAATAAAAAGAGGGGCAAAACAGAGGTTTTATTCAAATGACTTCAACTGGCCACTCAAGGAATATCTTATACCTTAAATTGATCTTTAAAATACTTTTAAATGTTAGCAAATATTTACTCAGCACTAACTATTGTCCTAGTTCTGGACTAAGCACTTTAGTTGCATCTTTTAATTCTCATACTAATAATAACACTATGTTTACTGTGTCTGGAGAGAAAACTTACCTATTTCTCAGAGAGCCAGCATTTATGTTATTGCTGTGTTTTTGCAAAATTTAGGAATTTACAGTGGTGTTAGCCCTAGTCACTGGGGCTTATTTGAGGTGACTTTCTTGCACATTCAAAACCTCTTCATTTCCATTTCCCCTATGACCCTTCTGCAATAGCCTCTGCCTCTTTACAAAACTGCTGAGGCCTGTCTACCCACATCTGTTTAGGCTGTATAATCACTCTCCACAGATTTCTGTTGTTTGTCTTACCACTGTGTTCCTCCAACAAACCCTCTTACTGCCACCCTGCACCCTGGGTTGCAGCCATCTATATTTTATATACAAAGTAAGTGAAAACAGACTTCAGTCTCCCAAGGATTTCTTCATGGAGCATTGTTGTTGTTACTTCCTGGAATTTATTTTTATCTCTTGTTCTACAGTTTCTCCAAGTTTGATTTAGGAGGAGCAAGCTGACCACCCTGGCTTATTCATCATCTTCATAAGAACCAGAAACCTTGATGTTGCTTCTTTTTTTATCATTAAAAGCTACAGTTATGGATAAAGACACAGTCTTTGTGAAATTCCAAAGTTATCAGGCAGTGTTTATGTAATTAAACCCAGAGCCAACTGAGGTCACATGATGAGATGACTGTCTCTAATAAGCCTGTGGTCAAAACATACAACACAAACAGTCAGTCTATCTACCTGATCCTCCCTTGGGCCAGAATGCACTTGAAAACAACACAGAGAACAGACCTGAAGTTACCTGTCTTCTCAGCCTACCTCAGGCTGCTGGAAACACACACATCAATGCTCTGAGCCACTCACAAAACTTAGGTATAGTTTTAAGTCCTGGCCTATAAACTTCTGTAGAATAAGCATCAAATAATTTTGCTGGGTCTTAATATCTGAAAATCTTACATATTAAAAGAGGTAAAACTCTCATCCCCTACTGCATCAGCTGCACTTTCTCCCTAAGCCTCTGGGTCCTCACTTGGCCCAAATACAGCAAAAGCCAGAGCCTCTATAATTCAAGACTGAGCTGCAACAGCTGCACATCTTAGATCTGGGACTCTGTTACTGTTGCTGTGGTCAGAATTTAATGAAATACCCTCTACCTCCCGCCACCTGTAGCTATAGCCTTACTAAGGTCTGCACTTGCATTGCCCTCATACTTGTTGAATCCAGATTAGTTCCCTAATATTTGCCAAAGATGAAACTCTCACTTTTATTGAACATCTCACTTTTGATTTAGACAAGGACTGAGATGTATTTACTTAAAGCAAGTTTGGCCCATATTAAAATGGCTACTTATATAAAAACAGCCACTCACCAATGGACAAATCTTCCATAAACTGTACCACATCCATCAGGGTGATAACTGCACCTATCAGGAATGAAAGAAGAGACTTCATTATTAGAGCCTTAGACATTAAAAGGATAATAAATAAATATTACGAGTAATTTCATGCCAATAGATACAAAAGTTACAAGAAACTAGATAAGGGGCACCTGGGTGGCTCCGTGGGTTAAAGCCTCTGCTTTCGGCTCAGGTCATGATCCCAGGGTCCTGGGATTGAGCCCCACTTCGGGCTCTCTGCTCCGCGGAGAGCCTGCATCCCCCCTCCCCCCCGCCTGCCTCTCTTGCCTACTTGTAATCTCTGTCAAATAAATAAATAAATAAAATCTTTTTTAAAAAATGATAAGGATATTTAAAAAAAAGAAAGAAAGAAACTAGATAAAAATCCTTTTAAAAAATACAGCATACCAAACTCACAAGTAAAACGAAATCCAAATAACCACATAAGGTATTTGAATTTGTAAATTATTTCCCATAAAGAAAACTTCAGTCCAGAAATGCTTCACCAGTAAATTCCATCAAACATTGAGAAGAAATAAAACCATTATACAATGTCTTTCAAATAACCTAGATGGAAAAAATACTTCCCAACTTCTTTTATGAGATTAGAATAATCCTGAATCCAAAACTGGAAAAGAACTATTATATGGGGGGGAAAAAAAACTTACAGATTAAAATGCTTGAGAACAGGAAATAATAAACCTAAAACACAACCTACCAAATGGGAGAAGATAACTGCAAATGACATATATGATAAAGAGTTAGTATCCAAAATATATAAAAAATGTATTAAACTCAACACTCAAAAAACAATCCAGTTATAAAAGGGGCAATATAAAATTAACAACACAAGAAACAATAGGTGTTGGCGAGAACGTGGAGAAAGGGAAACCCTCTTACACCGTTGGCGGGAAGGCAAACAGGTGCAGCCACTCTGGAAAACAGTATGGAGCTTTCTCAGAAAGTTAAAAATAGAACTACCCTATGATCCAGCAATAGCACTACAAGGTATTTACCCAAAGAATACAAAAATACTAATTCAAATGGATATATGCACCTGATGTTTATAGTAGCATTATCAATAATAGACAAATTATGGAAAGAGCCCAAAAGTCCAACAATTGATGAATGGATAAAGAAGATGTGGTATATAAATACAATGGAATATTACTTGGCCATAAAAAAAGAATAAAATCTTGCCATTTGCAATGACTTGGATGGAGCTACATGGTATTATACCAAGCAGATTAAGTCAGTTAGAGAAAGACAAATACCATATGATTTCACACATATGCAGAATTTAAGAAATAAACAATCATAGGGAAAAAAGGAGAGAGGCAAAACAAGAAACAGACTCCTAACTGTAGAGAACAAACTGATGGTTATCAGAGGAACAGTGGGTGGGAATGGGGTAAATAGGAGATGGGGATTAAGGAGAGCACTTGTTATGATGAGCAAAGGGTATTCTATGTAAGTGCTGAATCACTAAATTGTACACCTGAAACTAACATTACACTGTATGTTAACTAACTGGAATTTAAATAAAAACTAAAAAAAAAAAAGAGGAAAGAAAAGAAAAAAAAGCACTTAAGAACATAGACATAGAAATCCTCAACAAAGTAGTAGCAAATTAAATCCAGCAATATATAGAAAGGATAATAAAATATGACTAAATGATGTTTATGCCAGGAATGCAAAATTTAACATGGGAAAATCTAATCAATATAATTCCCATTACCATAGTAAAAGAGGAAATATTGAGTAATTCTCTCCTAAGATCAGGAAAAAAGTGTATGCTTTTACCACTTCTATTTCACGGTGTATGGGACAGTTTAAAAAGTCAAAAAGAATGTGTGAAAGACAGAAAGACAGACACACAAATTAAAAAGGAAAATGTAAAACTGCTTATTCAAAGATATGATTGCATAGAGATTTCAAAATCTCAAGACATCTATTTTTTATGATTTTATTTTATTTATTCATTTATTTTTACTTATTTGAGAGAGAGGCAGAGCACATGCACACCTGTGAGCACAAGTAGGGGGAGAGGCAGAAGGAGAGGGAAAAGCAGACTCCCTGCTGAGCAGGGTGCCTGTTGGAGGGCTCGATCCCAGGACCCTGAGATATTGACCTGAGCTGAAGGTGGAGGGTTTTTAACAGACTCAGTTAACCAGGCTCTCCAGAAATCTATTTTTAATAGGCTATCTTTCATAGCTTTTTTAGGTTTACAGAAAAATTGAAGAGAAAGTATAAAAAAAAAAATCCCACATGCCCCTTCACACTTTCACATATAGTTTCCCATATTATTAACTTCTTGCATTTGTGTGGTCCATTTGTTATAATTCTTGAACCAAGACTGATATACTATTATTAACTAAAGTCCATAGTTTACATTAGGGTTTGCCAAGTGTGTTCTACAATTCTATGGATTTCAACAAATACATAATGTTGTGTAACCACCAATACATTATCATTTAAAATAATTTTACCACCAGGGGTGCTTGGATGACTCAGCTGGTTAAGCGTCTGCCTTCAGCTCAGGTCATGGATCCTAGAGTCCTGGGATTAAGTCCCACATTGGGCTCCCTGCTCAGTGGGGAGCTTGCTTCCCCCTCTCCTTCTGCCCATCCCCCCACTTCTTCTATCTCTCTCAAATAAATAAAATCTTTTTAAAAATAATTAAAAATAATTTATCACCCTAAGAATACTCTGTGTTCCACTTATTCAATGTTCCCTCCCACAAACCTCTGGCAACCACTAATCTTTTTACTGTCTCCATAGTTTTGCTTATTCCAGAATGTCTCACAGTTGTAATCATAGCCTATTCGGGTTGACCTCTTTTACTCGGTAATATGCACTTAAGGTTCTTCCATGTCTTTACAGCTTGATAGCTCCTTTCTTTTTAGTGCTAAATAATATTCTATTGTAGGATCTGTCAAAGTTTGTCCATCCAATAACCTATTGGGATGCACCTTGGCTGCTTTCAGTTTCTGGTGATTCTGAATAAAGCTGCAATAAATATTCATGTGCAGGTCTGGGAGTAAATACCTAGAAGCATGGTTCTGGGATCACACGGTAAGCCTATATTTAGCTTTGTAAAGGAGTATCAAACTGTTTTCTAAAAAGGCTGTACCATTTTTTTCTTTCCACCAGGAACGAATGAGATTTTCTGTTGCCCCACAACCTTGCCAGTATTTAGTGTTGTCAGTGTTTTGGATTTTATCCAAGAACCTTTTTTTTTTTTTTAATTAGAACTAACAAGTAAATTTAACAAAATTATTGGACTCAAGGTCAGTATACAAAAATAAATTGCATTTATATATACTATCAACAAGCAATTAGAAAACATTTAAAAATACTATTAATGGGTGCCTGGGTGGCTCAGATGGTTAAGAATCTGCCTTCAGCTCAGATCATGATCCCAGGGTCCTGGGATTGAGGCCCACATCAGGCTCACTGCTCCTTGGGAGCCTGCTTGTTCCTCTGCCTCTGCCTCTCTCTCATGAATAAATAAAATAAAATAAATACATTTTTTAAATTAAAAAAATAAAATACTATTGATAATAGCTTTAAAATGGTTAAGAATAAATTTAATGAAAAATGGATGAATCCTCTACATTGAAAACTAAATATTTCCTGAGAATTTAAGGAAGGCCTAAATAAATGGAGATATATGCCATGTTCATAGATTGGAAAACTCAACATTATTAAGATATCAATACTTTCCTAAATTGATCTACATATCCAATTCAATCCCAAAGTCCCAGGAAGACTTTTTAAAGAAATTGACAAGCTCATTCTAAATTTATATGTAAATTCTAAGAATCTAGAATAGTTAAAACAGTTTTGAAAAAGAACAAAGATGGGATATTTACACACCCTGATTTCAAGGTTTACTATAAAGCTATAGTAGTCCTTACAATGTGATCTCGGTCTAAGGATAGACAACTAAATCAATGAAACAAAATTGAGTCCAGCCATAAGCCTACCGGAAATGGTCAATTGATTTTCAACAAAAGATACTAAGGCAATTCAGTGAAGAAAGAAAGGTCATTTTAATAAATGGTATTGGAACAACTGAATCTCCACAAGAAAGAGAAAGAAAAAAAAAAAAAAAAGAATTCTGACCACTACCTCATACTATGCTCAAAAAAAGTGGGAGAGTACTTCATGACTTTGGAGTAAAGAAAGATTTCTTAGACCAGATCCCAAAAAAATCACTAACTATAAATTTAAAACATTAATAAATCTTATTTCATCAAAATAAAGAATTGTTGCTCTTCATAAACACCATTATGAAAATGAAAAGACAGTCACAGTCTGAGGGGAAAATATTCCCATAATATATACCTAAGGATTGCTATGAAAAGCATATGGAGAATTCTACGTTAATCAAGGCTTGATCAAAGAAACAGAACCACTAGAAAGTGTGTGTGCATGCATGTGCACATGTACACACAGGCAGGGAAAGAGAAATTTTTATTATATGAAATAACCTCAAAAAATTATGGGAGAATTTCTGTGAATCTGTTGCCTCTACATCTGACACTAGAACATGAGATCATCAGATAAAACAGTCATGCAGTAAAGTCAGATGTGAAATGAGGGAAGTAAGGACAAAGGAATCTGCAAATTTGAGTTAGAACCCCCAAGGACAAACTAGAACCCTTGTAAATCTGTCACCACTTTCAAGCTTCTAACTTCAGTGATTAGGAGATGCATTAGTCTGCTAGAGCTGCCATAACAAAGTACTAAAAACTGGGTGGCTTAGAAAAGAAATTTATTGTCTTAGTTCTAGAGTCTAGAAGTCAGAGATCAGCCTGTCAGCAGGCTGCCTCCTCTTGAGAGCTAAGAAAGCATCTGGTCCATGCCTCTCAGATCTTAGCTTCCTAGCTTCTGGTGGTTTGCTGGCAATCTTTGATGTTCCTGGCTTCTATTGAACCACTCTAATCTCTTCTTTCATGTTCCTATGGTATTCTCCCTACAGTGTACATGTCTGTCTTTGTGTCCAAACCCTCCCTTTTTATGAGAACACCAGCTGTATTGGATTACCACCCACCCTAATGACCTCATTTTATTTTATCTCTGTAAAGACCCTATCTCCAAGGAAGGCCACATACTGAGGGACTGAAGATTAGGATTCCAACATATCTTCTGGAAGGACATAATTCAACCAGTCACAGGGGAGAAACATGCAGCCATCCTAGGATTCAGGGTCAGGTAGAGAAGCCTAGCTGGACAAAAGGAGCTACAAGTCAGCTGCTGTCTCATGTCAGCAAGGTAATTGGCAAATAAGCAACAACGTGCTACCTCCTTTGCTCTAACCTTCCACAAATAAAAAGAAGAATGGCTATTTCTTCACAGTTGTATCCCAAATTCTGTGCAAATTTCCTTCTGTGGCCTACAGTAATCAGAACTATGAGGGGCAGGGAATCCTTGGAATAGTAGTTCCAGCTTAAGTAAATTGCCATAACACAAATGCACTGCAAATTCATACAACTCAATGCAGATAGAATGGAGCCTTTTAAAAACAGATAAAATATTTTAGTTGACCTTTTACAATATGATACACAAATAGCCTGTGAACACATAAAACAGCATTCACTCTTATTAGTCTTAAGTAAATGCAAATCAAAGTTACAAGATAACTACTGACTAGTTATTATTAAAACAAAAAACTGGTAATATCAAATGTTGATGGGGATGACTTTTTCAGTTTATTTCATCTTGAAACACATAAAAATATTTTATCTGTCCAATATTTTAAATGGACCTTTATATTATAGTAATAGATAATGTTAAAATGCTTTTATATCTTATTCTCTTAACTACCAAGTAAGGTGGGTATAGCAATGGATAGGCAGAATAATGGCCTCCCGAAATGTCCTCATCTTAATCCTCAGAACCCGTGAATCTGTTAGAATGCAAGGCAAAGGGAAACTAAGCTTGCAGAGGGAAGTAAAGTTGATAATCACCTAGCCTTAAATTAGAAAGATTATCCTAGATTTTCCATTGGGGCCCAATATTATCACAAAGTTCCATAAAAGAGGAAGAGGGAAGCAGAAGAATGAGGGTCAGAGAGATGCTACAGTGCTAACTTTGAAGGTGAAGGATGAGGACAAAAGTCAATAAATGTGAGCAGTTTCTGGAAGCTGGAAAAGATAAAGAAATAGATTCTCCCCTAGAGCCACCAGTATGGAATGAAGCCCTGCTCTCATCTTGATTTTGGCCCCATGAGGCCTATGCAGATTTCTGACCTACAAAACTGTGAAATAATAAATTTGTTTTTAAGCTATTAAGTTCATGGCAATTTGTGATGACAGCCATAGAAAACTAATATGAGCAGGTATTATTATGTTCATTTTATATATAATAAAGTCAACATGGGACCCAAAAAATTACAATCAGTAAGACCCAGACTTGGAACAGGTCATGACTTTCTGATAAGGAAGTCATCTATATTTTCACTCTCAAAACTTCATGGACTTGAAATGCAAAAATATAACATTAGAGTATCTTAAATAAATACTTGCTCAGCGCAAAGATATGTTAACTATCTAACCAAAAATTTCAGTTTAAAGAATTTAACCCAGGACCTAGAAGACATTAGAGCCTACCACACATACCAGCAATTTTAAACAATTTTAAATTGATTATGTTAATGAGTCTGCCCTAGCTTAGCACCCAGAGTCTCTGTAAGATATCAAGTAAATCACCCTGACTTTTTTCATGAATTAGAAAATGGTTCAGAGAAGTAAAATGCTCTATTTGGACAGTAGGTCAAGTGTCAAAGTTAATTTATCTTTTTGAAAAACTGACTTAACACATTAAATTATGAAGCAATCTAGAATATCCTCTAGGGCTTCTTATTCTCAACAACATAAATAAGTAAGTTTAGAAGTAAATAAATATAGGGGAGAGAATAGCAACTCTACATTTCAACTCCATTGGGGCATCATTCACATCAAAGACATGTGAGTAGTGACCCTTAGAATTGTGTAATTCAGTGTCCCTGAGGGGTCAAGGATAAAAAAAATATTTTTTAGGACTGTATATTTTTTCTGCCTGTCATACTCATAAACTCTGTCCTGATCTGTAAATGGAAAAGGTAGCCAGTTAAGCACTGTGATTTATGGAAGGAAGAAGGAGACATCAGAAAGCATAAAATTCGACCTCAAAGTTTTTTCTTTGGATTGAGGCTCTTTTAATTCCAAATAAATTTTTATTACTTTTATTAATACTTGCACAAATACTACTGATTTACTGTAGAAAAAAATTTAAAACACAAAGGAAAAAATCCATAATTCTATCATGTATAGGGGCTTCTTCCAGCCTCCTTTAGATAGTACATACTATCACCCATACTAGGTCTCTCCCTTGGTAGTTGTGACCTCTGTGGTCACTGAGATGATGATGTCTAAGGGATGTTATTGTCCTCCTGATGCTACTTGGCCTCATAAGACAGGCAATGTCGCCACCAGTCAATCTCAAGGTATGTATTTTTTTACCATGACATACATATATATCAAGAAATCACTTCTTGGGGTACCTTGGTGGCTCAGTCAGTTGAGGGTCTGACTTTTAATCTTGGCACAGGTCTTGATCTCATAGTTGTGAGTTTGAGCCCCACATTGGACTCTATGCTGGGCTTGGAGCCAATACACATTAAAAAAAAAAAAAAAAAGAAAGAAATAAAAGAAATCACTTCTCATAAAATAATATTTCCCAATTTTCCCAGGTCCTGCCCACACAAGTCCTACCCCTACAACTCTATTTTATATTATTTGATAGGGGTAGAATCTTTATCAGAAGAAATGAGAGGAGTCAGGAAACTTTATCCCCAATTTGAAAAAGCTTGTGTGCAAGCATCACTTTCCATCTTCTTGAGAGTTCTTGGCCTCTAGTGAGGTTTAACATCTTCCCCAAAACACTTACATCGTGATTTAATGATAACGCAATACCAAGGGAGGGGATAGCCGGGATTCTATGGCCAGGATCAGTACAATGGATATAAAAATATATTAAATAAAGACCACATCTCAAGTTGGAGAAGGTGAAAAGCCTTCTTAAGCAATAAGGAAAGATAGGTTTACCTGAGTGGCCCAGTAGCAGAAGGTTTAAAAAGGGAGCTTTAAAAACATGTAAATGTGAAAAACTTGAGAAGAACAAAGGGAAGAAAACATCAAAATCTCCCCAATACCAACTGATTATTCTTTCTTTTAAGCCTCTAAAATGTATTGTTACAAACACGAGAATGAAAATACAATTAATGTATTGTTACAAACACGAGAATGAAAATACAATACGATTTTCCCATGTTAACAAATATTATTCTCCAACATGAATATAATCTAATTCATGGATATAATGGATATAATTTGCTCAGCCAGTCTCAACTGTTGGACATTTAAAGCTTTCCCAATTTTTGCTATTATAAGCAGAACTATAATAAACACACCTATATGTAAGTCTTTATACATCTTCCATTCTTTTATAAACTTTTGAGCTAAGAAGTATGTGTGCATTTTAAGGGTTTCATTACACATTGCATATATAATTATATGTTACATATTTCATATTGACTTCCCAAAAGTTAGTACACTCATTCTAACATTGTATTTGAATACTTGCTTACTTACAACTTTCCCATAATTAGGTATCAAAATTCTAAATTTTTAACTAATTTGATAAGTATACAGTGGTAGTGACTTATTTTGCCCACTGGCCATAGTTTGCCAACCCCTGCTCTAAGGGATTCAGAAGTAGCACTTGCAGAAAAGCAACTACTAGGCTAAGGGAATGCAAGCAATGAAAAACTAAGGACTTTGAAGAGGGCAAGAGCTACCACAGGAATAGATGGTCAGAGGAGAAGAAACTTGCCAGAGGGCATTTCCCATCTGGTCTGTATAAGTGTCCCAGCCAGGTAGGGAGATAGCTACCAGAAGGTGCAACCACAGCTACCACTGACACAGGAGCCAGGTGAGAGGCAGGAGCTGTTCCATGAAGGCCACTGAAGAGAGCCCCATTGGGCCAGCTGCACACTGATCCACTGACTTCCACAATGAATAAAAACAAATGAGAATCAGAACTTGGAAGGGAAGTGCCTTCCTGCCACCATCACCTTGATGAGGTCCCTGCAGCACCATGTATTAACAAAGATTAATATCAAGCCAGCTGGCAGAGTAGAAATATTAACAGGGTTCAGTTCCAGTTTCACATAGCAGGGCATGGAATGTTGATCTGGGCTGAGAGACAATAAATTAAAAACTGGTATATAGGTATAAGGTTTTCTGAGTAATGCAGCTTGATTCAATGGTAAAGCTTAAACAATATAGAGGAACAGAAACTTAGCATGTCCTTTTAATCTAAATATCAAGAATCTTAACAGGATTTTTGACAGACTGTTAGAGTCACTGATAAGTATCCAGATTACCAACTATGGTAAATTGATTCTATGAATAATTACAGTTCTTCACTTCACCCTTTATAAACATCTTTTGCCATATGTCCTTGCAGTTCTCTTCCCTAAAAGGCCAGAATCCATCTTCTTATCAAGGTATTGCAACTTGCTTGAGCAATGAGATATTAACAGATGTGATGCAAACAGAAACTGGAAAAAAATATTTCTGTGACTCTGCCTGCCTCTTGTCCTCTGCCGTTGCCATGAAAACATGTCTAGGCTAGCTTGCTAGAGGACAATAGACACATAGAGTGAAGCCAAGTCCTCCAAAGGAACAAGAATGGACCAATAGCCTGCCAATGTCCCATCATGGGAGCAAACCTAACCAAGGACAAGAGCTGCCTAATTGCCTTGTGTAGCCAACTACAGACACCTGGACAAGCCCTGCAAAGCCCAACCCATACCAGGGAACACTACAGATTTATGAGCTAAATAAATGCTTATTGTTGTAAACTATGGGGGATTTTGGTTGCTTGTTATACAGCATTAAAGTGTTAATACGTAATTGATACCCAGCCCTTCTGTATGTTAAGAGAATAGAGTAATATGATTTATGCACCACACAAGTATATGGATAGTTGATGTTTCACTATGAAAGTTGAGATTGTTTCCTGTTTTTCCACATTAAAAATATCCAACCTCGGGGCACCTGAGTGGCTCAGTCGGTTAAGCGGCTGCTTTTGGCTCAGGTCATGATCCTAGGTCCTGGGATTGAGCCCTATATCTGGCTCCCTGCTCAGCGGAGAGCCTGCTTCCCTCTCTCCCTCTGCCTATTTGTGCTCTCTATCTCTGTCAAATAAATAAATAAAATCTTAAAAAAAAAAAAAATCCAACCTCTGCTTTGAGGTTATGGGCAAGTGTATCATAAGGTAGGAAAACTTTTCTCAGGAACCATTTTTGACGTTTCTAGGCATAAGAGAGTAAACTGCTGCAGGATCTGCTGAGGCATTAAAAAAAGAACCCAGCAATTGCAGGCTAGAAGAATGAATAGTTCCTTATATCCTTAATCCCTCCACTTCAACAATCCCTAGCACAAGCATACAGGCATCCAAACTCACCAAGATTAGTTTAGTCCACCACCATCTTCCCAATGTATAAAAGATTACCCTGATATAAATCTCATGTACAACAGAGAAACATACAAACTTTTTCTTCAACCCATTCTTAATAGGCCATTTCAGGGATGTCACCTTCAGTAGGACATCTCTTTGCCACAGGTACTCAAGATTCTCATGCCATGCCCTGGCAGTCTCATAGCCTTCCATACTTCATCTCTCTCCCATCCCTGATTCTTTTCATCCTACCATATATCAAATCTACTGTATCTACAAAATTCGTAACAATGGAGACTACAGTGACCAATAATTTAGGGGCAATGTATCTTACCAGGGAGGACACAGAACTGTAGACATCAGTAGTAGAATAGGAAGGAAGTTGGGTAGGTACCTGGAAAATTAGAATACGTCCTTGGCATCCTGAGCAAACACAGCCAAAGGAAGGGCTGGCTCCATGCACGAGACCTATTCCGTTGCATAGTGCCCTGCAGTTAGAAGAACCCCAAACCTGGTTTAAGGCTGGGCTGTGACTCTTCCTAGGGCCTCTGCATTTTCATTTTGCACTATACGCCACAAATTATGTAGCCACATTCATCCAGAGGTAATAGGTGGGTCTGTTTCTCATCAGATGTGTTCCGTCTTATACAAAAGAAGAAGTTTCATGTCTGGGAATCATTTTATGTACAATCTTCTAGATACTACTGACCCAGTAAGATACTGAACTCTAATCCTCTGGTATTTTAAGCCTGTTTTTTCTTCTTCTCCATAATCATCCATATACCAGTGCATACACTCTTAAAGAGCTGAAACAGAATATTGGTAAAAGTCTAAAACTATCTCTGAGAGGACTGTTTTGATTTCCCCCAAAACAGAAGACATTTACCATTAATAATCCAGCACCATGCTAAGTATATAGTTGGGACTGCTATATAAATCCTTACCTCCCTTGTCTTTGTTTCACATTCTGTTCTATAACAGAGCAAATGGAGATCTAAAATGTAATTTTTCCCTAGAGGTAACATTTTATGTACTATTCATTAAACCTACGTTTTGTGTCAGGTATCTAAAAGAACACATAAAAATGGCCTCTTTCTAAAATAGCCTTTTCAATTACCTCTCAGTGTAGTAACTTTGTAACTCTTCCAGAGGCTATAGGCCCAAGGACTAGACTTTCCTAAAAGTGTCATTACTGCTGCTACGCAACAATGAAACTGCTCACTGGGTTTTTCCATAGTCTCTTTTGTTGTACTGTGTTTTGTTCCTTCTCTTATGGGACATTCTCCCATACACCATCCACACCTATCACTATAAGGAAGAAAAGCCCAGCCCTTGAACCCTGGTTCCACCTACTTACAAATGGGTGAGGCTATCGACCTGTTTAATAAAATGATTAAATAAAATGACACACAAACTCCCATTCTTCTCAAAATATTTCCACCACTAACCTGCTAAAAAATCTAAAACTCCCAATCTCTAGATTCTGGTATTGAGAAGTTTTACCAGAATGATTGTTACAGTACATTGATACTTGAAAGAGCCAATATAATCTATATAGTATTCACCAGGAAATAGTTAAATATGAAAATCTCTACTCTTCCCTGAGCATCTGTTAGATCTGTAGAAGCGGACAATAAGTCTTAGGGTTCATCTTCTTGCTACAAGTTAGAGGATTATATGCTTATACACCAAACAGGAAGTGACTATTTCAACCAGGAGGGATTTAAACAATCTTCCCATTGATATGGTCTCCAGAGCCTAACTGTAGCAGAGAATTCAGATCTTGGCAGAACACAAAAAAATGCAGCCAACAGTAAGAGAAGGAAGAATCAGGACAAAGAGAACTTGGGCTACAGTGAAAACTGAAGGGCCAAAAAAGCCAAAATTTTCTTAAAAGAGAATTTTAAGAGAAAAATATACTATTAATATTATCAGAAAGATTTTTAAAAATTATTATATCCACACACACAAAAAAAGAAAGAAAACATTTTGAAAAGAAATGACCCAAAATAAGAAAAAGCACTTGGAAATTAAAATTTTAGAATCAGGAAAAATTCAATTAACAATCTAGAAGACACAGTAAAAGAAATCTCTAAAAAAAAAAAGAGAGAACAAGAGACAGTATTTATTGCCAGGGACCCAATCAGTATGGCTATAAGTAAGATCTCAGAACTAGATTTCAGAATAACAATTATAAAGATACGACTTGGGCTTAATAAAAAGTATAGAAGACACTAAAGAATCCCTTTCTGGAGACAAAAAAGAACCAAAATCTAATCAAATCAAAATCAAAAAGGCTATTAAAGCGAAGTAATAAAAAATGGAGGCTCTAACTGCTAGGATAAAAGAGACAGAAGAGAGAATTAGTGATATAGAAGAGAAAATGATGGAGGATAAAGAAGCTGAGTAAAAGAGAGAAATAACTATAGAATTCAAGAGATAAGTGATACCATAAAAAACAGTATAAGAATAATTGGGACCCCAGAAGAAGGAGGGGTCAGAAAGTATACTGGAACAATTTAGAGCACAGAACTTCCCCTAATCTGGGGAAAGAAGGGATTCAAGTCCAGCAGATACAGAGAACCCTCCTCAAAATCAATACAAATAGGTCAACACTTTGACATATAATAATGAAACTTGCAAATCTCGGAGATAAAGAGAAAATCCTGAAAGCAGCTCAAGACAGTAGGTATGTAACCTACAAAAGTAGAAACATTGGACTGGCAGCAGCCCTATCCACAGAAATCCAGGCAAGCTGGAAAGGACTGGCATGATATATTCAGGGAGCTAAATGAGAAAAATAGGTAGCCAAAGAATACTTTGTCCAGCAAGGATGTCATTCAAAATAGGAGAGATGAAAAGCTTCCAGGAAAACAGGAACTAAAAGAATTTGTGATCACTAAACAGCCCTTCAGGAAATATTAAAAGGGATCCTTTAAGTGAAGAGGCAACCCCAAAGTAATATAGACCAGAAAGGAACAAAGACAATATACAGAAACAGTGACTTTACAGGTAATACAATGGTACTCAATTCTTAGCTTTCAATATTAACTCTGACTGTAAATAGGCTTAATGCTCCAATCAAGACACAGGGTATTACACTGGAAAAAAAGGCAAGACCCATTAGTATGTCATCTGCAAGAGACTCATTTTGGACCCAAAGAGTCCTCCAGATTGAAAGTGAGGGGGTGAAAACCATTTATCATGCTAATGGATATCAAGAAAAACCTGGGGTGATAATCCTTATATCAGACAAATTAAATTTTTAAACCAAAAATGGTAATAAAAGATGAGGAAGTATACTATATAATAATTAAAGGGTCTATCCACCAAGAAGATCTAACAATTGTAAATACTTATACCCCTAACATGGGAGCAGCCAATTATATAAACCAATTAATAACAAAATTAAACAAAAACACTGATAACAATACAATAACAGTAGGAGACATTAACACTCCACTTACTGCAATGAACAGATCATCTAAGCAGAAGACCAACAAGAAAACAAAGGCTTTGAATGACACACTGTACCAGATGGACTTCACAGATAAATTCTGAGTATTCCATCCTAAAGTAACAGAATTCATTCTTCTTGAGAACACATGGAACAATCTCCAGAACAGATCACATACCTGGTCACAGATCAGGTCTCAACTGATACCAAAACACTGGTATCAAGGAATGATGCTTTGAGACTTGAACTCAATCACAAGAGGAAAGTTGGAGAGAACTCAAATATATGGAGGCTAAAGAGCATCCTACTAAAGAATGAATGGATCAACCAGGGAATTAAAGAAGAACTTAAAAAATTCATGAAAACAAATGAAAATGAAAGCAAAACTGTTCAAAATCTTTGGGATGCAGCAAAGGTGATCCTAAGAGGAAGGTATATAGGAATACAAGCCTTTCTTAAGAAACAAGAAAGGTCTCAAATACACAACCTAACCCTACACCTAAAGGAGCTGGAGAAAGAACAGCAAAGAGAGCCAAAACCCAGCAGGAGAAATCATAAAGATCAGAGCAGAAATCAATGAAATAGAAACCAAAAGAACAGTAGAACAAATCAACGAAACCAGGAGCTGGTTCTTTGAAAGAATTAATAAGATTGATAAACCCCTGGCCAGACTTAACCAAAAGAAAGAGAAAGGACGCAAATAAATAAAATCATGAATGAAAGAGAAGAGATCACAACCAACACCAAAGAAATTCAAACAACTATAAGAACATATTATGAGCAGCTATATGCCAACAAATTGGGCAGTCTGGAAGAAATGGGTGCATTCCTAGAGATGTATAAACTACCAGAACTAAAGAGAAAGAAATATAAAAGCTGAACAGACTCATAAACAACAAGGAAACTGAACCAGTAATCAAAAATCTCCCAACAAACTCAAGTCCAGAGCCAGATGGCTTCCCAGGGGAATTCTACCAATTAAAGAAGAATTAATACCTATTTTTCTGAAGCTTTTTCAAAAAATAGAAATGGAAGAAAAACTTCCCAACTCTTTTTATGAGGCCAGCATTACCTTGATCCCAAAATCAGACAAAGAACCCACCAAAAAGGAAAATTACAGATCAATATCCCTGATGAATATGGATGCAAAAATTCTCACCAGGATACTAAACAACAAGATCCAACAGTACACTAAAAGGTTTATTCACCACAACCAAGTGGGATTTATTCCTGGATTGCAAGGGTGGTTCAATAACCCTCAAGTCAATCAACGGGATACACTACATTAATAAAAGAAAGACAACCGGGGCACCTGGGTGGCTCAGTGGGTTGAGGCCTCTGCCTTCAGCTCAGGTCATGATCCCAGGGTTCTGGGATTGAGCCCCGAATCAGGCTTTCTGCTCAGGAGGGAGCCTGCTTCCTCCTCTTTCTCTGTCTGCTTCTCTGCCTACTTGTGATCTCCATCTGTAAAATAAATAAATAAAAATCTTTAAAAAAAAAAAAAAAGAAAAGACAACCATATTATTCTCTCAGATGCAGAAAAAGCATTTGACAAAGCACAGCATTCTTTCTGATTAAAACTGTTCACAGTGTAGGGATAGAGGGAACATACCTCACTATCATAAAAGTCATATATGAAAAGCCCACAGCTAATATCATTCTCAATGGAGGAAAGTTCTCAGTTTTTCAGTCAGGAACACACCAAGGATGTCCACTATCACCACTATTGTTCAACATAGTACTAGAAGTCCTAGACTCTGCAATCAGACAACAAAAACTAATAAAAGGCATTCAAATTGGCAAAGAAGAAGCCAAACTCTCACTCTTTGCAGATGACATATTTTTTGTGGAAAACCCAAGAGATTCTACCCCCAAATTGCTAGAACTCATATAGGAATTCAGCAACATGACAGGATATAAAACCAATGCACAGAAATCAGTTGCATTTCTATACACTAACAACGAGACAGAAGAAAGAGAAATTAAGGAGTCGATCCCATTTACAATTGCACACAAAACTATAAGATACTGAAGAATAAACCTAACCACTGAAGCAAAGGATCTGTATTCAGAAAATTATAAAACACTCATGAAAGAAATTGAGGAAAACACAAAGAAATGCAAAAGCATTCCATCCTCATGGATTAGAAGAGCAAATACTGCTAAAATGTCTATGCTACCCAGAGCAATCGGCACATTCAACTTCAATCCCTATCAAAATAACATCAACTTCTCTCACAGAGCTGGAACAAATAATCCTAAAATTTGTATGGAATCAGAAAAGACTGCAAATAGCCAAAGAAATGTTGAAAAAGAAAACCAAAGCTGGTGGCATCAGTATCCCAGACTTCAAGCTCTATTACAAAGCTGTAATCATCAAGATAGTAGTATGGTACTGGCACAAAAACAGACATACAGATCGATGGGAAAAAAACAGAGAACCAAGAAATGGACTCTCAACGCTATGGTTAACTAATCTTCAACAAAGCAGCAAAGAATATCCAATGGAAAAAAAGTCTCTTCAATAAGTGATGCTGAGAAAATAGGACAGCCATATGCAGAAGAACGAAACTGGACCACTTTCTTACATCATACACAAAAATAGACTCCAAATGGCTGAAAGACATAAATGTGAGAGAGGAGTACATCAAAATCCTAGAGGAGAACACAAGCAGCAAACTCTGTGACCTCGGCCACAGTAACTTCTTGCTAGACGTGTCTCCAAAGGCAAGGGAAACAAATGCAAAAATGAACTCTTGGGACTTCATCAAGATTTTTATCTTTTATTTTTATTTTTATTTTTATTTTTAGCTTTTAGCTTTTACACAGCAAACAGTCAACAAAACCAAAAGACAGCTGACAGAATAGGAGAAGATATTTCCAAGTGACATGTCAGATAAAAGGCTAGTATGCAAAATCTATAAAAAAACTTATCAAACTCAACACCCAAACAAATAATCCAATCAAGAAATGGGCAGAAGACATGAACAGACATTTCTCTAAAGAAGACATACAAATGGACAACAGACACATGAAAAAGTGCTCCACATCACTTGGCATTAGGGAAATATAAATCAAAACTATAATGAGAAATCACATCACACCCGTCAGAATAGCTAAAATTAACAAGTCAGGAAACAATAGATTTGGCGAGGATATAGAGAAGGGGGAACCTCTTATACTGTTGGTGGGAATGCAAGCTGATACAGCCACTCTGGAAAACAGCATGGAGGTTCCTCAAAAGGTTGAAAATTGAGCTACCCTTTGACACAGCAATTTCATTACTAGGTATTTACCCCAAAGATACATATGTAATGATCCAAGGGGGTACCTGCACCCCAATGTCATAGCAACAATGTCCACAATAACCAAACTGTGTAAAGAACTGAGATGTCCAGCAATAGATGAATGGATAAAGATGATGTGGTTTACACACATAATGGAGTATTAGCCATCAGAAAGGATGAATAGTTACCATTTGCGTCCATCAAAGTATCAATCAAGTGTGAGGAGAAAGCAAATGAAATTTTGTATAGGTAATAAACTTTAAAATTTAGGAAGCTGGCTAACTGAACATAATAAAAATTTTAAAATAAAATTTAGGAAGCCATGGGAGATGTGCCTCAGAAAAAGATGAAGTAAAAGAAGAAAAAAAAGGAAAGATGAAGACACAGAATCTAGCAAACAGTAAAGCCAACATAGGATAGAGCTGCAAAAGGAGATCCTAGGATGATAGTAATTCATCAGGCCAAAGAAACAACTGATCCAGATAGAAAAAGTAAAATGGAAGGATCTCAGAGGGAATTCTAAAAGTTCATGAAATTGATAAACTATTCGAAATGCTGAATGCTTGGAAATAAATACTGTTAAGCATTAGAGTCCTTGAAAACTGATAGTAGGTATGCTGAAAACTAATGCAAGAGAAAAAAAAGGAGAGGAGAAGGGAGTTGAGGGAAATTGGGGGGGAGATGAACCATGAGAGACTATGGACTCTGAAAAACAACCTGAGGGTTTTGAAGGGGTGGGGGGGTGGGAGGTTGGGGGAGCCAGGTGGTGGGTATTATGGAGGGCACGCATTTCATGGAGCACTGGGTGTGGTGAAAAACTATGAATTCTGTTATGCTAAAAAGAAATGAAATTTTTTAAAAAAAACTTTTTCTCATAAAACTAAAAACAACAACAACAACAAAAAAGAAATTGTTATCAATGAAGAAAAATGTTTATGAGAAAGAAATAGTTATAGACTATTACTTGGCTTTGTAGTAAAAAACATTTTTACCTTGATAATAAAGTAAAAGTTGAATAACAGTTGGCCCCCCAACTTATTATATTATTACATCAGAATGATAGTTGGTCAGGAAAGTAAAGTGTGGGTAAAGAATGTAAGATGCCAATTCAGAAAGACCTACCTTGATAGGAAATAAACAGAATAATATGGAGGAAAATACTAGAAGAAACCACCAAAAGAAATAAAAATTGTTGCCTCTGGGAAAGTTGACAGAGTATTTGGAAGGGAAAGTCAGAAGTCAGCAATTTCTCATTATTATGTGATTTGACTTTTCACAAGCATGAATTATTTTAAAAATTATGTGAGGGTGGGGTCCCACCCCAGATGTCCCCTGCTCACTGACCAAGTCTGAGGCTATGGCCAGCCAGGTGCAAGTGCAAGGCTAAAGTTGCCTGGGAGGCAGGAAAGCCTCTCCCTATAAAGGAGGTAGAGGTGGCACCCCCAAAGGCTCCTGAAGTTCGAATTAACATTGCCACTGCAGTTTGCCACACCGATGCTTATACCCTGAGTGGGACTGATCCTGAAGGGAGTTCTCCAGTGGTCCTGGGACATGAAGGTGCTGGAATTATGAAAACTGCTGGCAAAGGGGTTACTAAACTGAAGGTAGGTGATACTGTCATCCCACTTTACATCCCACAGTGTGGAGAATGAAAATTTTGTCTAAACCCTAAACAAACCTTTGCCAGGAAATAAGAGTTACTCGGGGGAAAGGATTAATGCCAGATGGTACTAACAGATTTACTTGCAAAGGAGAGACAATTTATGTTACATAGGAAGCAGCAAGTTTCCTGAATATACAGTTGTGGCTGATACCTGTGTTGCTAAAATTGATCCTTTAGCACCTTTGAATAGTCTGCCTTCTATGTTGTGGCATTTCAACCGGTTATGGTGCTGCTGTGAACACCACTAAGGTGGAACCTGGCTCTACTTGTGCCATCTTCGGCCTAGGAGGAGTTGGCGGCTCTCATGGGCAGTAAGGTGGCTGGTGAGTCCTGGATCATTGGTGTGGACATCAATAAAGATAAATTTGCAAGGACTAAGGAGTTTGGAGCCTCTGAATGTATTAACTCCCAGGACTTCTGTACATCCAGGAAATGCTCATTGAAATGACTGAGAGGAGAGTGGACTATTCCTTCGAGTGTATTGGTAACATGAAAGTCATGAGAGCACTGCAGGCCTGCAACAAAGGCTGTGGTGTCACCATTGTCACTGGAATAGCTCTAGAAATCACCACTCACCCAATTTAGCTGGTTAACAGGTCACACGTGGAAAGGTACTGCCTTTGGAGGATGGAAGAGTATGGAAAGTGTTCTACAGTTGGTGTCTGAATTTTTGTCCAAAAAGGTAAAAGTTGATGAATTTGTGACTCATAATCTGTCTTTTGACCAAATTAATGAAGCCTTTGAACTGATGAATGCAGGAAAGAGCATTTGAACTGTTACAAAGTTTTAAATTCAACAAAGAAACCATGTTCACCCTTGTACCTAAGACTTGTGGTCCACTGGAACAGCCAGACAAGCAGGGAGAAAATCTTCTTAAGTTCACAGCCTCTTAGATCTTCTCTGCTACTACTTCTAGAGTAACCTACTCTAGGCAATAATATTTTTTGTATAATTCATAAATCTTTAATCAAGGACAAGGTTAATACAGTCATAAATCTTTTTTTTTAAACTCTCTTTCACATGAATAATTGCAGCTCATTAAGGAATATTCTAGGGGCACCTGGGTGGCTCAGTCATTTGGTGCCTACCTTAGGCTCAGGTCATGATCCCAGGTTCCTGGGACTGAGACCCCCATCAGGTTCCTTCCTCAGCGGGAAGCCTGCTTCTCCCTCTCCCACTCACCCTGCTTGTGTTCCCTCTCTTGGTATGTCTCCCTCTGCCAAATAAATATATAAAGTCTTAAAAAAAAAAAGGAATATTCTAACATAATAAAAGTAATTTCTGTGTAAAAAAAATGTGTGAGAATGAATGTGACAGTCAAATTATAGGTTCAAAAAATATTTGTGCCATTTGCTCTTTGCTTGGAAATGAAAAATTTTAATTTAGTGAAAACAGAGGATGAATATGTTTTACAAAAACAGTATAATTTGTGAATTTCACTTATTCAGTTATGCCATTCATTCTGCATTGACTGACATCTATCAAAAATATCTTTGCATTAGAGAGGATATAATAATACTTCAGATTCAAGGGACAGTTTTTCTTAAAATTACTGATTTACTTATATTTTTAAATTTAAATTTAATATTTTCATTGTTGTTTTATCCACTTATGAAAATGTTTACATTTGGATAATGATAGACCTATTAACTACTTTGAGCTAAATTTCCTGAACTACAGAAGATAAAATAAAGTCAGATTAGTCAAAAACATCAAACTATTAAAGAGAGGTTTCTTGCCCCAGATTGCTTAGAAAGGGACAACTATAAAGACTATGCAATTTACCAAGAAATTAGCATTTTATTTTATAAAACATGATTTCTTCTTTAAGTTTCTAAATAGTGGGTAAACAATATTATAGCTTTCTGAAAATTCTTTTTCTAAACTGTGAAGTAGTTTTTTTTTGTCACACAACTTTCTTTTCCCAAAGAAAAATCTGAGTATTTCAGTGATCTAATTTGTAAGCTAAGCACTCCTTCCCTCTCTCAATTGTTCAAACAAATCCCCAATGGCCTCCCTGAGTTAAATTAGCAGAAGAATAATATTTTATGGCTCATTAATGCATAGAATCAAGTAGCAGATCCCAGATCAGCAGTGTAAAGATAGAAACAATGGGGTGTATCCCATTTTGTTAACTCCACTATGTGCCTATATGCCTCAACCAAAAGATTTAAATTAAGCATTAAACATATCTGTAAAGCAACTGGTTAACCAAAAAAATTTATAAAGAAATATTTTAACAGAAAGAACTAGTGCGACTTAAATTTTTGTCACTTTTTTAGTAGATTAACACCTATTTTTTTTGTAGACCAAATTTCTGCTGCAACTCAATTGCATTTCATGTTTATAAGTCCTCCTTTGCCTCTCTGAGCAGTAATAGTAATCATATTTATATTCTATTCATATTTGAATATTTATGTTCAGGAGAGTTCATATTTAAGTCCTTATACTCAGGTGACTTCTTCAGTTGCATTTCAAGGATTTCTAACTAAGAAGAGGTGTGCATATGCCCAGGAGAAGCACAAGACAACCTTGGGAGATATGTAAAGAAAAATACTAGAACTTCTGGATCTATTTTTTTCTAAAAATAGAAAATAAGGTAAGAGTCTATATTTAATACAGAAATTATCACTGGCATCCTTGCTCAGTAAGTGTATCAGAGACCCCACATGTCATACAGTGAGCAAAATGTCCTGAAAAAAGAGTAAATAATCCAGGCACAGAAGAATAAATGGTGGTATCTCATGCATTCATTCTCTGATTTCAGCAGGTTATAATTTATAGCAGTTTACCTTACAGCAGTTTAGGAGGATTTGTAGATTATATTGTCAAGTTTATCTAAACTAACCTTCACAAGAACAACAAATTACTTTAAAATAGTCTGACAAAGACATCATGTGTTAAAGATAATGTTAATGATGCAAACCCATAAGTGAATAAGAAAATGGCAGCACAGGAAGTTCTATTCCTGGTATATGTTCCTCATTGCTCACATTATGAGATAAAAACAAAGATGATCTAATTAGATCAAAGAGTTGGTCAAAAATTCAAAATTATCAAAACATTTAAATTATTCTTTTACATTCACAATTATTTAATTATGGATATTATCATGCATATGCTCTTTATTGTGAAAACTAGTCATAGATAACATGCAACCCTTATAATTAACTTGACATTATAAAATACTGTTTTGTTCACCTTAGCCTTATTTTGTATTTTTATATGGTTTTGTATGGAGTAATATATGAATTCTGTTAGCATTATTTATTTCAGTTTTTTTTATATTTATTATAAAGGCAGATTAGTGGATTAACAGCATGAACATAGAACCAGACTGCCAAATCCTGCTACTTACTATTAACATGGACAAGTTATTTAATCTCCCTATGCCTCAATTTTTTTATGGAAAGTAGTGATAATAATAACACCTATTTCATAGGGTTGTTATGAAGAAAAATTAGTTAAAATTTATAGAAAAATAGTTAAAATTTATGTTCAGTGCCTTGAACATAGTAATATCTATATAAGTATCTATATAAGTATATCTTACATACTTATCTACATAAATATACAATTATCTATATAAGTATCTTTATTATCTATATAACAAAATTAAAATGTTAAGTTAATGTATATGTATTGGGATATATGCTTAATTATTTTTACAGACGTGTATGCAATCAACAAAGTTTGAAGCCCACTGTTCTAGAGAATCTTTGTCACATTTGTTACTAGAGAACTTAAAGGTGGTCATAGTATATAGACAGAAAATTCCTATTCCATTCATGTAACCTAAACCAAGAAGACATATATTGTAATTTAACATAGAGACTCACTCTTTACTTTTCAAAATAGTAAAAGAAGAGCAGAAATAAGATGCTTAAAATAAGCAACTAGTTAGATACCAATTGCATATGGGTAATAGAATACTATGTCTAGGATTCCCAACAGAATCATTCTATCAAAAGTACCTTATACTGGGACACCTGGGTGGCTCAGTTGGTTAAGCGGCTGCCTTCGGCTCAGGTCATGATCCCAGGGTCCTGGGATCGAGTCCCGCATCGGGCTCCTTGCTTGGCAGGGAGCCTGCTTCTCCCTCTGCCTCTGCCTGCCACTCTGTCTGCCTGTGCTCTCTCTCTCTCTGTCTCTGACAAATAAATAAATTAAAAAAAAAAAAAAGTACCTTATACTAATGTTTATATTGATTCATAATCTCTGAGCTCCAAAAACTGATCATAGAGACATGCAGGAGCCTTCTCGGATAATAAAAAATCAGCATATATGATAATTCAAACAATTAATGGTTATTGATGGTCAAAGATGGACAGAATGTGTGTGACTATTACTTCAAGAGCCCAGTAGTGGCTGTGTATGCAAACTACTGCAATGCAATGAGGCAACTGTTCATAGGGGAGCATAAAAATGACATTTTGAGCATTACTGGCTGAAACTGGGAGGCTGAAAGGGCTTTTTAGAGGATATAGGTACACTGGAGATGGCTACCAGGATGATTTAATGTGTTGGGCCAATACATACATACAATACACATACTAGCACAAGGCATAAGGCTAACAAGACTGTAAGAATTAATATTGTTAATGTGTCCATCCTACCCAAAACTACAAATTCAATGCAATTCTACAAAATTCCAAAGCCATTTTCATAGAAATAGAAAAGCCACCCCAAGATTTCTATGGAGCCACTTAAGACACCGAGTAGCTAAAGCAATCTTGAAAAAAAGAAAGAGAGGGAAAGGGAGAAATTATACTGCAAGGCAGGATACAGGGAGTTGAAGTCAATAGCAAGATATGTGAGGAGTTAGTTCTGCCTGAAAGAATATGGCTAGAACACTGTGGGAGGTACAGGTAGAGTGGGGACAGAATCTTGTCCAGACAAGACTGAAAGCCAGGGATAAAGACTCCATCCAGTGTAAACATAAACAATCAAAAATTAGTGAACAAACAGAAGGGTATTAGGAGCCAGGCCAGAAGAAAGCAAACCACCTGAGGAACAAAAATGGGATTAAGGGGCACCTGGGTGGCTCGGTCAGTTAAGCGTCTGCCTTCAGCTCAGGTCATGAACCCAGGGTCCTGGGATCAAGTCCCACATCAAGCTCCCTGCTCAGGGAGACATCTGCTTCTGCCTCTACTCCTCCCCCTGGCTTGTGATCTCTGTCTTTCTCTCTCAGATAAATAAATTAAATTAAATTAATTTTTTTAAAAAGTGGGATTCAGTCAAGAGAGTCTCAGATAAAAAAGTAAAAGAAAGATATAGGAGGACCTGGGTGGTGCAGTTGGTTAGGCATCTGATTCTTGGTTTCTGCTCAGGTGGTAATTTCAGGGTCATGAGATTGAGCCCCATGTCAGGCTCCACATTCAGCATGGAGCCTGCTGTAGACACTCTTCCCCTCCCCCTCTGTCCCTCCTTCTCCCCAGAATAAATAAAAATAGACCTTTACATTAAAAAAAAAAGAAAAGAAAGATATAGGAATAAGAAGGCAGGTATGGACATGAAAGACATGGCTCCAGCCATGACAAGGCTGTCATTCAAAGGCAGTTAACCACAGTTATTCAGTTACCAACTGAAAAGAACCAATATAAAGAAACTGTGAAGAAAAAAGAACAGCAAAAGTGTACATAGCCTAGAAGGCCTTTGGGTTGACAGTGACCTCTCACTGGAAGACACTTTTATTCTAGAGATCAAAAAGTCTCTTTCCAAAAAAAAAAAAAGTCTCTTTCTTCTTTCCTGGCCTCCCTCCAAGGCTCCAGTGCCTACTTTGCCATTTCCCAAATACAGAATGTTCTTTCAAATCTCCAAATTTTTTCCTTAGGCTTCTATCTGTGCCTGAAACACCTCCTCTTCCAGGCCAGGTACCTAAATATGACAGTTGAATTTAATTAAAGTCTATTGATTACACTGGCTTTTCCTTTTGTGAAACTCAAAGTAATGACTCCACTGAGGTAAGTATAACAAAGTTATAAGAAATTATCCTCTAAGGACCAATGTCCCCAGAAAGGACTTTTGTGATCCCAGTAAAATGTTTACCAAAGTTATTGCTAACTTGGTTTCCCTCTCATAGGAAAACTGAAATTTCCTTAGTAAGAAATTAAAGAAGCAGAGGTATCCCCAAGTCTTCACAAAAACAAAAAGCCTAAGGGTAACTTTCCACACCTCAGCATCCACATCAAGGATTTGGCATTTATCATCCAATGTGCCATTTCCCAAAACCACCAATTATCATTCCCCTTTTCAGATGGGGCATCCTAATGTTACCTACTTCCCAGGCAAACTGTGGAAATGCCACATTCATCATTTCACATATTTTCAAGGTTGATAGCACTGGCTGAATTTGAGTTTCAAAACTTGGAAAACTGATTTTTAGATTTTTCACAGTTGTATGAGAAATTGTTTCCTTTTTTTTGAGAAACTGTTCTTTTTAAGACTAGAAAGATGAAAGCATAATTAGTTTGCTGAAATGGTTGAGTATCAGTGATTTACTCATACTGAGCTCAGCATGAAGATCGTGCTGTTCCTTTAACATTTTCTGACTGACAGGGCAGGAACCGCATGAGTCTGAACATTCTATATCAATAATAATGGGAATGTAACTGGACTTTGATGTTGAAGGGCCTAGAGCACCTGTGGGATTAAAATGCCAACTGATCATAGGCCAGTTTACTATTTGATATTAACATAGTGCCCAAGCCAACCATATAGCTCATTTGATTTTATATGACACTGTTCTCTCACTGAAGTGCTGCCATCTATTATAGAGAGCACAAAAGACCAAGGGCTTTCACATCAACTCCAACACCTACACTAACACATTTTAAGCTGGATATCCCCATTCTTATTTTGGTACTCTTGTCATTTTTGAAGCTCAAGTCGTGCCTGAAAGCTACTTTTTAAATATGCTCCTGTGGAATATGCCTCTGGTTGTGTTCTCCGAAACTAAGCCATTTTAGCTGTATCTTTGAATAATATAATAATCTGAGTTAATATTTACTTACTTGGTGGTAGGGACCACACTGAGTGCTTTTACTTAAATTAATTTATCCAATCTCCATGCTATTATTAGACCCAAGAACTGAAGGTTAGAGTCAATAAATCATTTGCCCTATGTCACAGAGCTGGTGAGTGCGGGAACCAGTTTTTTAAGTAGAGATAACTAGAGTTCATTCATACTATTTTTAATGTTTGGAAAATGATTGTATTTATTTATAGTTGGAAAGACCTATCATTAACTTTGAATTTGAATGTCTTATCTTGACCCCACAGAAGGACTCCAGAATCATTCTGGAGAATATAATAGATTTAGATTAGTTACTCACTTTTTAAGGAATACAGTTTTGAATTTATCCCAATGGACATTATATAGTCAGTCAGATGCCTAGAAAAATCACTTCTGCTCCTTTGGCCACATTACTCATTCATCCTTAGAAGAAGAAAACAAAAAATAGAACTATAACTTTCAACAAGCAATGACGATATTTAAAATGTTAACCTGATGTTTTCCCTAAACATTCTCTGAGCAAAATTTGACTCCTAGTGCAGCAGGAATGATTCAGATTTCAGCTCCACCACTGGACCCTTAATGTATGTGATCTTGAACATATTACTTACCTTCTGAATCTCAGCTTCCTCCTCTGTAAAATGGAAATACTCTACTTTGTAAGGTAGGTTAGAGTATTAGAATAAGGAGAACTGGATTTCAAAAACTAAAAAATATTTTAGCCATCTGTTATCATCATCAGAACTTCTAACAATCAGAAAGCTTCTAATATCATCTCTCCCCATACACAACAGCAAGGATTACACTGAAAACAGTTTATAAGATCATAGACTCTTCTTTAAATAATTTGATTCATATTGTATTTCTTTCTTTATATAACTTCTACAGTAAAACATAATTGTCTTCTCCCTCTCTTTTTTTCCCCCTCTGAAACTAGAATTAGAAATTCTTCCCCACATGTCTTCATAGAATCTTCCCTCAATAAGAGAAAACCTGAGTCCCCACTGATGTATGGCATTACATTCTTTAGTTTTATGTTTTTTTCAGTTTCCAACAGGTCTTAGCTTCGATATTTTTGTTCTCATTATTTTTTTGGTCAACTTTATACAAAAGGAAGGATATCAGGGCTGAGATAAAACTCTGTATTACATTTTTAATTGGTTACTAAAAAGGTTTAAGTGATCAGAAAGAAATAAACATAAAATTTCATAATTCAAATTTAAAATAATAATAGCAATCATACCCCTACAATTTCATCCTAAATTATGCCTTGTAATACTAACTGATTATCATGTCCTAAGATGTGCCAACGTCCAAGTATCAAAGTTCAGGTTGACCACTACATACCTATTAGAATGGTAAAAAAAACAAAACACTGACAACCCCAAATTCTCTTGAGGATGCCAAGCAACAGGGACTCTGCTTATTCATTACTGGCAGGAATGCAAAATTGTATGGCCTTTTTGAAAGATTGGTGATTTCTTAAAAATTTAAACATAATCTTACTGTATGATCTAGCAATCACACTCCTTGGTATTTACTCAAAGGAGTTAAAAACTTAAGTCTATATGGAAAAACTGCACATGGATGTTTATAGCAGCTTTATTCATAATTGTCCAAACTCAAAAGCAGCCAAGATGTCCTTCAAAAGTGAATGAAAAAACAAACTGTGGTATACCAAAACAATGGAATATTATTCACTGTTAAAAAGAAAAGAGCTATCAAGCCATGAAAAGACATGGAGAAAACTTAAATGCATATTACAAGTGACAGAAGCCAATCTGGAAAGGCTACATACTGTATAACTCCAACTATGTAACATTCTGGAAAAGGCAAAACTATGGAAACAGTGAAAAGATCAGTGATTGCCAGAGGTTGGGAAGGAGAGTGGAGTGAAAAGAGCAACAGATGATTTTTAGGACACTGAAAGTAGTCTGTATGATACTATAATGGATATATGGTGGATACAGGTTATAAAATTTTATACTTTTGTCAAAATCCACAGAACAAGAACAAAACCCATACATCACTAAGATGTAAACATCCTGATGTAAACTATGGACTCAGGGATGACTACAATGAGTCAATACAAGGTCATCAATTCTAATGAATATACTACTATGGTACAGGATACTAATAGTAAGGGAGGTTGTATGTTTGAGGACGGAGAGTAATAGAAACTGTGGACTTTCTGCTCAATTTTGCTGTGAAACTAAAACTACTCTAAGAAAAATGAAGTCTATTAAAAATTTTTCGTTACACTCTTTTCTAGTTTGTAATATACCTATAAATTTATATATTATTTAACTGCATTTTTGGATCACCATAATATTGGGCTTGAGATACATGAGTCATAAAACAAAAGCTATGCTCCCTTATCCCAAGAAAATTAGTTTAAAAAGAAAAAGCCACCAAATCCCAATTTTTTAGTTTTTATGTTTTTAGAATAAATGTCATGCCCCTTAGAATTTTAGAAAGATACTGGGGAAATTAAAATGCAGTTTCCTTAAACTAAAAAGTAGTAATTAAACACGATCATATTGGTCATCTATAAAGTGTTTTTCCTGTGGTAACTTATTCATTGGATTATGGATCTCAGTTCTCTGGAGATAACAACAAATCCATACAAAGATTCTATACAAATATATTTGATGTCTCTATTCTCAACTTAGCTGACAGATGTGCATAACTGTCCACATTCAAATGTTCAGATTGCCCCCTAGTACTTAATGGACTGATGTTAAAGACTACAGAAGTTACTTCAGAAAAGTTAAGTATAAACTTAATATTAGAAAATTCCCCTCATTTTTTTTCACTCTTTATCAGTATACAGTCATTATGAGTCATCTTCAATGTGCGGGCTTCTCAAATGCAGAAAGGCACAAAGCAATATGTTCATCTCTTTTGGAAGCAACAAAGGACATAAAGCTTATCGACAGTCTCTCCTATCTAACCACATCCTAGAAAACTGAGTTCATCTCAGATTAATTTTCTAAGATTTGCAATAACAATATACTCTAAAAAATAGTCCAGTCCAATAATCCCTGGGGGAAAAAAATAAGGAAATGGTTAATTCTTAGAAATATATCCTTTAAATGAAAATTGAAGTGGGCAATAAAAAATTTACATTTTTTAAGATACTAAAGTATTCTAAGAAATCTTGATTTACTCTCTTAATCCATAACTACACAGAATTAAGCAAAATTTTAGTTTTTAGAGAGATGGATAAAATAAACTGAAATATAACACTGTGTGTGATTCTTTTAAAAACATATTTGAAATCAAAATTAGAAGCTTTCTCTTTTCCATTAAAAAGGGGAACAGAAAAGGAAAATAATATATGTGAGAAATCTAGCAATCCAAAATAGCTGTTATATAATTGTGTTTATTATATTTGGCTGGCTCCTGATTTGTTGGAATGTGTCACTCTGAGAGGGAACATTTATAATCTCCTACTGCCATCTTATGTAATAACTAGTCATTGCACAATACAAAAGGAGGAATATACATTAAGGAAAATCAAGAGAACTTTCTGGAAATTGTAGAACAACCCACATTTCTCACATAAAAATTAAATATCTACTTTTCTATATCCTATCTGTTTACAACAGGATTTATTCAAGTTTGGTCATGGAGCAATTATTAATAACTCCTTTCCTATTATTTTCTTAAACAAATTTATTTGTTTATTTATACTATTTATTTATATATTTATATTTATACTATTTATATTATATTTATATATTTATTTTTATACTATTTACACTATTATTTATAGTATTTCTGATCATATTTATACTATTATATATAGTTTATTGTAATGAAATACAAAAGCTGGTGATTAAAATGTACAACAATAAAACAGAAATAAAGCACATTTTATTCATTTTGTTGTTTTGTTTTGTTTTTTGTTTGACTTTCACAATTTTATTTTTTAAAGCAACAAACAACAAACATTCTTACAAAACTCTATCCTGAAATCATGCCACAATTTTAAATAGAATTTTAATTTATTTTTTTTAAGATTTTACTTATTTATTCGAGAGAGAGAGCAAGAGCACAAGAGCAAGAGTGGCAGAGGGAGAAGGTAAAGCAGACTGCACACTGAACAGGAAACCTGACATGCCCAGGACCCTGAGACCATGATCTGAGCCAAAGACAAATGCTTAACTGACTGAGTCACCCAGGCATCCCCAAAATTTTCATTTAATGTGCCAATTTTAAATATATGCCAGAGTTTTAATCAAAAAATCATAACATAAGCAAATCTGTATTTATTTTTCTATAAATTCTAACAACTCTTTTTTAATACATGTCACCAGTCAATTACCATTTAAAAGACCATAATACAACACAGTGTGGAAAGCTATCAGTAGGAGAGTCCCTCCACTCTCTTTGACTATTTAATACCAACATGCCAACTATTAGAGAAATATATCAATTAAGAATGTACTCATCCACGAATAACTAAAACAACAATAAAAAACAAACAAAAAAAACCACAATATCAATTAACCATACCTTAAAGAAATAAAAGTTCATCTCCACAAGGAGTACATTGCCTTTGATTCTATTTCTCAAAATTGTCATTAATTACTAAGGTTCCTTCCAGCTTTTTACTCCCCCATCCTTAGGACATTGACTTTTGTCCTCATGCTTATCATTTCATAGTCATAAAATGGTTGTTATTGTTCCAGACAATAAATCAATGTCAAGACCAGAACAAAGTGGAAAAAAAAAAAAAAAGCAAGCACCAGATGCATCCATCCCCATATTACTGTTATTAATCTCATGGCCAGAACTATGTCATTTGCCTATTTCTAGTCACTAAGGAACCTGGAGAAAAGAGTATTTAGTTTAGCACAGGTCACTGAACAAAATTAGCAAGATTCAAGGGAGGAATGGACGGTGGGAAGAAACAAAAAATGTCCGCCACAAGGAATGAGATTAACATTGATCTATAATTAAGACTTTCTGTCCAGATGGTAGGTTAAACTGGAGGAGGAAGCATCCCTCTCTTTCCAAACACATACTAATGCTAGGTTACATGTTAGGGAAGATATACATTGGCTGAGCTTAAAGCAGTAAGAGAAATGTTCAAGTGCTATATGCAAAGAGAACCAATAATAATGCTTGGGAGCTAAAGTCAAGATTCCACAGAGGTAATGGGAATGCTTATACCCAAAAGACAGAAGTAAAGATGCCAGACCCAATGCACATGTAACAGCTGGCACTGAACCTGGAAGGAGATATCTGGCCAAAAGAACACCTCCCACCAATGTAAGGAGTCACACAAATATGGGCAGTGCCCCAGACCTGGGCCAAACTAACCTTTTGCATGAAATAAGAACATCTGGCCTGCATTACATGCAGATGTTGATATTGAATTCTCATACAACTCACCCAGAATAAAAAATCCAAGGACAGAAAATGGAAATGGTCTAGAACAGGTTGATCCTGTAGTATATTATAACTGGCAACCAGAAAAATTCCTCAAGTGACATAGAACATAGAAGATAATTTCTGCAAAAGGATGAGCTGCTGGCAAATAAGGAAAAGCATAAAAAGAAATGCAAGTGGAGAAGGGAAACATGGAAAAATACTAAAACAGAAAACCTGGGGTGCCTGGGTGGCTCAGTGGGTTAAAGCCTCTGCCTTCGGCTTGGGTCATGATCCCAGGGTCCTGGGATCGAGCCCTGCATCGGGCTCTCTGCTCAGCAGAGAGCCTGCTTCCTCCTCTCTCTCTCTGCCTGCCTCTCTGCCTACTTGTGATCTATGTCTGTCAAATAAATAAATAAATAAATCTTTTAAAAAAAAAGAAGAAAAGAAAACCTGACTTGCCCCTTTCTTCCCATGGCCTTAAAATGAGCTTACATGTCATTCATAGAAAACAAAAGAGCTAAAGGACACAGAGTCATTTACAAGAATAAATCAATATAAAACAGACAGAATTTTAGAGAGCTAAAGGATATAGGACAAAGGTCATACAATTGAAAATTGCAAAGACGTACTCCCTGGCCCTGTGGGTCTCCAAAACACCTTCACAAAGACAAATGTATTAGACGTGATGAGGGCATCAGCTAAGAAAAGAATCTTAAAAGGGATGAATTTTCAGCTGAACTTGGAAAGATCTGTCTGTGGGGTCAGGGAAGAAACACAAATTATGAGAATACTGCTGATTCATCCTTCTACATTCACAGTCTTGTGTCCAATCCTAATCATACAAATTTAAATGAGTCTTAGAAAAACTAGAAAAATCCACAGATGTTAACATTTGTCCAGTAGATGGAATATCAGTATTAGGAGCAAATATTGAGTGGATTTGCTTCATTTCACACAGAAGATACATGAGTGCTCTTTTTAAATTCTTCTTTCCAAGTATTTAATGTATTTTAGGATAAAATTAAGTTTTTATTCTCAGGGAAAAAAGATCAAAATTGGAATAAAAGTGATACATAAGGTCAAGATGGCGGAGAAGTAGCACGATGAGACAACAGCAGGTAGCAGGAGATCAGCTAGATAGCTTATCAAGCCATTACAAACACCTACAAATCCAACAGGAGATCGAAGAGAAGAAGAACAACAATTCTAGAAACAGAAAATCAACCACTTACTGAAAGGTAGGACCAGCAGAGAAGTGAATCCAAAGCAACGGGAAGATAGACCGCGGGGGCAGCCCCCCGCAAGCGGCGGAGCAACAGAGCACTAAACCAGGACTTTTAAAAGTCTGCTCCACTGAGGGACATCACTCCGAAGGCTAAACCAGGGTGAAGCCCATGCGGGGTCAGCGTGACCCCAGGTCCCACAGGGTCACAGAAGGATCGGGGGTGTCTGAGTGTTGCAGAGCTCACAGGTATTACAGCGGGGAAGCTGGCTACAGAGACAGAGCTGAGGAGTGAGCTCTCAGCTCAGGGTTACCTTGAACTGGTTGCAGGCTGGGTGAGCTTGGAGCGCAGCCGGAGGCCAGGGAGATGGGAGTGATTGGGGCTTTTCTCTGAGGGCGTACTGAGGAGTGGGTCCCTGAGCTCCCGGCTCCTCCGGGCTGGAGATTGGGAGGTCGCCATTTTCATTCCCGTCCCCCGGAACTCTACGGAAAGCGTTCAGGGAACAAAAGCTCCCGAAAGTAAAACCGAGTGGATTACTTAGCCCGGCCCATGGTAAGGGCGGTGCAATTCCACCTCGGTCAAAGACACTTGAGAATCACAACAGGCCCCTCCCCCAGAAGATCAATAAGAAATCCAGCCAAGACCAAGTTCACTTACCAAGGAGAGCAGCAGAATTCCAGAGGAGGAGAAAGCAAAGCACAGAATTCATGGCGTTCTCCCCATGATTCTTTAGTCTTGCAGTTAATTTAATTTTTTCTTTAATTTTATTTTTTTTCTTCTGCTAAATTTTTTTAACTTTTACCCTTTTCTTTTGTAAGGTTTTTTAACTAGTTTATCTTAACAATACCTTTCCAAAAAAATAATAATCTTTTTTGAACCTTCATTATTATAGTCATATTTTATCCTTCATAGTATTTAATTTTATTTTTTGTATACACATAGGGTTTTTTCCTTCTAACAAATTTGGGATAAAACTTCCTCTAGTAGATCAAAATATACCCTAAATCTAGCTCCAGGCTTGTTCTAGTCTCCAGGCTGACCAAATTCTCTCCACTTTCTTTTTCTTTATTCTCCCAACCAACTTACTTTATCAACTCCTTTTTTTAGAAGTGAAAAAAA